>AP028431.1:17700380-17858257 GCA_036509395.1 Antheraea yamamai | reverse complement strand
TCTAACTTTACTAATCCACTTTTATAATTGTCTATTGAATTTGTACAGATTACACTAAAAGTATAGTGGGAACTGCATATAATACGGTTGCAGACGTAACGACGAGTTTTTTTACTCACACATTATATGTACAACAGTTCTTGTAAATCTTTTTGGTCATTCTGAATATAGCCGTAATGTCGAGCTTGCGTATAAATAATATCATCAAAAGTTTAATACAAAACGAAGTTAAAATATGATTATAGGAATCTCAAATTGGCATTTATTTATCCTGAAGTTGTCTCGATGTTATATATATAAAATATATACGTATTTATAACAAAATTTGTGTTCTACGAAGCTATATTCAGACCGGTCAAGAAGTTTGGAGTGAGCTGGACTGTAGTTATACTATATATAGACTTATCCCTAGTAAGGGGGCATGAACTGACCTTCGAAAGCCCTTTTATCGCGCCCTTTTAAGAATTACTTATTTTATATTTTGTCCAAGGATTGCTTAATGTTGATATTACAAATGAATTTGAAAGAACGTTAAATCTTTAACAAAAGCTATTCGACGTTTGTGCGTGCTTACGATTTTAGAATTGATGTTTTAGTTAAACATCGCTATGACCTTTGACGTCACTCTATATATCATTATAAAATATTATTTCTCAAAAATGTTTGCTTAGCTGCGAAGTAGTATGATTCAACCTTCTTGTTTATTGTAATCTAAAGAAAACTTTATACACCTTTCGACATATTTTTAATTCAGCGCCATCTGTTGGTAACGAACTTGCAACTGTTCTATTTTAAGAATAAAGACCGTTTTTCTATAAGTGCTAAAATAACGGTTACTTTTAATACTGTCAGCTGTAAAGTAATGGGGACGTTCGTCGAATACAGGGATTCTCAACCTGTGCTACGCTTAATCCTGGGGATATGCGGAGTCTCATGGGTCAGTCTTTTTTTTTTTTTTTCGAACTGACTATGCTATTGACCTAGCAAGGTCTTTACAGCTTCACCGGACTACTAAGGCGAGCGCTTAAGGCACTCAGCCGATTTGGTTTTTAGGTAACATACACAAGGGTGCACGGCACACCTCGGCTTGGGCTGTTACCTGAGAAAGTCGCGTCTGACCTAGCTAAACTGGGTCAGTCTCATTACGTGCAAACTATATTGGTAATAGCGGAAATACTGAAAATAGTTTACTTACATAAACATAGTTATAATCGATAATAATATTATAAAGCTGAAGAGTTTGTTTGTTTGAACGTGCTAATCTCAGGAACTACTGGTCCGATTTGAAAAGTTCTTTCAGTGTTAGGTAGCTCATTTATCGAGGAAAGGTATATATCATCACGCTAAGACCAATCGGAGCGGAACACCAATGAAGAATGTTTAAAAATCGTTTTTTTTTCCTTTTGAGAGCTTCCGCTGCCGTGTTAGTGTTAGCCCAAATTAACTATTCCACGTGGACGAAACTGGTGTATTATATTATAGTCGTGTAAACAATACATAAATGATAAAGAATAATAAAATTTTGTTAATGTACATAATGGGACTCCTACAGTAACTCTATAAATCATAAGTTTTTAGAGACAGTACTACGTATAGTTCAAAGTTGAAATTGACAATAGATATACCACAAGAGAAATGAGACACATTTTTCAGATTAGGTATGGAGTTATCATGAAAAGTTTTATCAAGGGGTACGGGAACGAAAAAAGGGTTGGGAACCACTGGGTTGATATCATAAAATTAACGTTCAATTATCGCGACAAGAGACTTTAGATAAATTAATATATATTTATACAAGTTTTTTATTGAGTTGCCAACACAGTGCACATGGCGTTAAATCCGTTAAAATGACTACATTAGGTTTTTTTTTCGAACTGACTACGCTATTGACCTATCAAGGTCTTAACAGCTTCACCGGACTACTAAGGCGAGCGCTTAAGGCACTCAGCCGATTTTATTTTGACAACTAGCTCAAGGGTGCGCGGTACACCTCGGCTTCGGCTGTTGCCTGATTCGCTCTATATTAGTGTAGAGTGGTTGTTTAGGAAATGAATTTAGGAGGACTGTATCCACCACTCACCCGCACTAGGAGATCCTCTTCTTCGGGGTACCCCGGCTTGGTTCGTAGCTTAGATCGCTGATTTTGATAGAATAGGACATAAGTCTACACTGGCACTTGGTTTCTTTTAACAGTTTGTTAGATATCGTACCGGTTTTGCAATTGTTTTTACGCAGATCACACAGAGCGGTTTCGTATGTTGCTAGATTCAAAGTTAAAATTCAGTTGCCATAGAGGGCAGCACTTGCGAACGTTTTAAAGGTGCGTTCACGAAAACTAGTGGACAGATACATTCCTTTCAAGTGATTTGGTCATTTAATATGAAAAAAGATTTGTGCTAACATATAAATTATTACATATAACAAAAGTACGGAACAGTGGTAATGACCTGTAACTGAGTGGATAGCGACGACCGATGGATTGTAAATGTAATGTAATTTTAGTATCCACTGTACTGTCCATCGGATACACACCTTTCTGTATTACAATAAAATACATCAGTGTCAAATTAAATATCCACGTATCTACGCTCTATATATAGATTTATATATATAGATATAGATATTTTAAGTTTTTATACGCTTTCGACTTTTGACCGCGAATCGAATGATGTACACGGGCATTTTTGTGGGGAAATTTGAGGCCTGGTTGAAAACCAGCGCCGTTTTTGCAGACGGCAAGTACGCTGACTCCAGTGCTCTTGTTATAAACTTTTTTTACTTTTTATGTTTAAGGGGTTTTTTGTACACTTTTATTTCTATGATAATAATTTTTTTTCTCTCTTTTCTTAAATTCACTATATTTAAATTCGAATTCATTTGAGTTCCCGTGGTATATGCACAGTAATACCACACAAACTGCGAATTACAAATCGAAAATGAAAAGGCACTTTATGACCAATTATTTTCCCATCAAAGCTTCTATATTACTTTTTTCATTGTTACAAACTTTAATGTTAAAAAAAAGTGTGTTCAAGGTCCTTAATAAAAATAGATTTTACTGAATATAAGTATATCACTAGAAGTAAATAACGAATTAAAATTAACCTTGTACAAATTTAACAACTCCGAAGAGTTATCGCGTACCGGCTTTGTATCTTTAAGCGATTTATAACCGTTTTATTATCGCGTCGATACTACTTAGATAAGGTTGTGTTATTGCCGCCATAACGTTCTAACGATTGTGATATTATGAATAAAATAAATAATAGTTCAGAATTTTGCCCACGGCTATTTAGTTCCAAACGAATCATAGCTTCTCTTATAATAACTAAGCAGCTGATATACCATACTTAGGAGTTACATAATTAGAAGCTTTTATTTAGCTTGCACTGTACGTTAGTTCGTATTGGTCAAGTCTTGCAACCTGCGTTGGAATGGACTGGTCATTTAAATTTACGACTTTGCAATTTTGAATGTTTGTTCAATCCTCATGGCAATATATGAAAATTAAATAAAAACAAAATGGCGAATTTAAGAAGGGCCGTATTATACGAATTCAAAAAAAATCTGATTAAGTTTTTTAACGCATTTGTGTTTATAAACATTTATAAAATATTAAATTAACTACAGTGTAAAGTTTTTATAACGTCGTTCGTTATAACGAAAAACTTTATATAACGTAGAAATTAGTTCAGTTTGGTTAGTCTACCACAAAACCATTTACCGTATAACGCAAATTTTTTATAACGAAAAAAAAAATGCTCGGCCTCTTGAAATACGTCACAAAGAGTTTACACCCTATGTTCATTTCACAAAATTGAGTACGAGTTTTGACTCAATAGTAAGGCTCCTTATCAATCTGCCACGAGGTCTATTGAATTTTTTGGACCTGCGAGTACAGACTACTAGATTTTTCTTTTTTAATTTAAAACGTAAGGGCAGTTAACAGACAGACAACCGACATGGTGGAGAACTTCAACACCAAGGGCATATCCCTGTTGTGTTGAGACCTTGAAAAGCGTGTTTCAATCCCTGTTGAAAAGCTCCACGTCATAATGACAATGCTAGCGTATAGGGTTTTAAAGAAGCTCGGTAAAGCTCCGAAGGTCAGTGTAGAGAACAGCGGATACAAAAAAAAAATGTGTTTTAAGTCGTTCTCCACTTTTAAAATAAGGTTTACTGTTTGTTTATCAAAGAATATTTACCCTTATAAATATAAATTGATATTTATGTGAATATATAATTGACATGTACATCACTACATATTACAATATAAAGTATGCTACCGCGTCTGTCTGTCTGTCTGTTCACGATAAATTCAAAAACTACTGAACGGATTTTCATGTGGTTTTCGTCAGTAGATAAAGTGATTCATGAGGAAGGTTTTGGTTAGGTCACAAATTATATTGTCAAGGTTTTTTTTCTACAAGGCGGAAGAACGTCCGCCGGGTGCGTACTACATGTATATACCTAAGTGAACGATGCTGACGTCTGGAAATGACGCCCCTCTCTGTACATCCGCCAAAAACGAATGTAAACATGTCTATAACTATGCATGTTCGTAAAAATATGTTATGTTACGTATAATAAAAAGATGAACTAGATCGAGTTTATTGCCGGTTTTTCGCGATGAGCGGGCTATTTTCCGAACCGGTGGAAGTCTTGATGTACGTCTTCTCAGGGCCTAAACTGAATACAGTGTCTTTGATTTCGATTGATTGTTTAAATTAAATGAGACACAGTCAGAAAGTCAACTAGTTATACAGGGAGTCAGATAATGTCCGTCTGAAATAAAAATAGTAATCATTATTTAAGATTATATTATTTCGATAATTATATTATGATGATTTAGTAAGAATGATTATCGATAATCACAAACACAAAATTTTCCTTATTTTTACAATAACAATATTAAAAAGTCAAGTAGAATTTTATATTATTTATATATTGAAACCACTTACAAATGGAAAATCACATCTTTATATAAATATATTATTCATAATTTAAATTAGTTGTGCCCTATGACTTTACTCGCTTTTATTTATCAGCATTTCGGCTTCGAAACCCACACATCCCACACACATTTATTTTCTTTTCACAAAGCGTACTTTCTGATTTATACTTTGTAATTGCTCCGCTCCTAAGCGGTGTTGATGTTAAATGGTCTAATAACTTCTTATAATAATATACTGGTTCTCTTATACAATAAAAGAAACAATAACCAAAATATCGAATTTATATGACTTGTGATTGGGCAAGACATCGATTTTCCTTGAATTTGTTTCGCATTCTGGTTATAGTTTTCATTCATTTAGTTTTATTCAATTCCGCCAATTTACCGTATAAGAGAAACATGGTATGCGGTAGTAGATTTAGTGCAATAAAAATGATTTCACACGGCACAATAGTGAGAAATTGTACGGAAATTATCTTGTTATTCTCTACGCAGAGTTACATTAAAACATTGTTTCGTATTATAACGTTACATTATTGATTTGATCAAATGGTTGAACGTATTAAGGTATGGACACGAGGGGTCACACCTCCTGAGGACATATATTTATTTATTTAAGTTAGTAATCGGGCGTGCAATCAACATGATTTTTGATATTTGCCGACACTTTTAACCGACTATGAAAAAAAGGAGGTTATCAATTCGATCTCTTTTTTTTTTTATGTTTAGTTAGCTCAGAACTTTGGACTGGGTGAACAGATTTTGATGATTCTTTTTTTATTTGAAAGCTGATGCTTCCCGTGTGGTCAAAATTTGGTCCAGTTCCGACAACGGCATCCACTGCAAAACCATATAAGTTTTACAATTCCATTAAGTCGTAAACGCAAATAACTTATGCTCAAAACTCCATCCATTTTATAGATGCACTACAGAGTACAAATAAATATTTCAATGACATTGAGTATTTTTCACTTAAGTCGGCAATCAGTTTCTTAACGGTCGAAGTGTCGGGCGGCCGTGACACAAAATTACAATCAGGTGTCATATCAGGAAAACTAAAACAAAAACTTATCAAGGGGCGTGCGGTGTGCGAGATTGATTATTCTTAGGGTATTATGTGTGAGCGATGGTAGCCAGTTGGTGGAGAAACTATCCGGATTATTATAAGGTTTTACAACAACCACACACACACAGGATACACACGCACACACATACACTCACACACATCACACACGCACATCATACACATAAGGCGAAGCGGCGCGCGTGCACGCGCAAAATATAATTATTATACAAAATTGTAAATAAACTCATACACGTAATCTCTCATATACGAAATGTAAAACGTATAACTTCATAATTGGCACTCTGTAATTATATTCATATGTTTTTAAAATATCATGATTGTACTGTGAAGTTCTTATTAAATAAATAAATAAACAAATGGTTGAACGTATTAAGGTATGGACACGAGGGATCACACCTCCTGGTAGGACATATATTATATTTTTATTTAATTGGTTAGTTTGATAAACTATTTATTTTCGGGCTTTTTGTGCAATCAACATGATTTTTGATATTTGTCTACATTTTATGCTATCTGGAGTACGGTACTGAAAAGTTCTTCCACCTAAGAAATAAGTGTTTTTTTTTGTGCCAGTAAGTACTGCCAACACAAAGAAAGTGAAGTAAATAAAGCAGTATAAGCATTATTTATTTTATATTTTATTTAGTTTATATTTTAGTATATACTAGCGGGCCCGGCAGACGTTGTCCCGCCCTGATTATAAAAAAAATCCTGGACAAATTATATACCAAAACGTTCCTCGTAAATCACTTTATCCACTGGTGAAAACCGCATAAAGATTCGTTCAGTAGTTTTTGAGTTTATCGCGAACAGACAGACGCGGTAGGGGACTTTGTTTTATACTATGTAATGAAGTTTATGGACAACAAAAAGAAATATCTAGAACTAAGAGTTCTACGTTTAAATATTTTAAATTTAACACATGCAACGACGCCAGATTAACCTTCGTCAAATAAACGTATTTATCAGTCGTTTCCTAGAGTTTATGTTTTCCTGGTAACATCAAGAACATTTTGTTTCCTGTAACACATTTATTAAGAATACATCTTGACGTCAACATTTATTTATAGTTATGGTTATAAATATTAATGAATCGATTAATTATTATAGACTATTTATATATATTTGTCTTGGCGGTTGAAACGTTAGATAAGTAAAATATCACCTAATAGTACTGAAGTGATGTTTTCCCGGTTGAGAGCTTGTATAAATATACTATGTAGATATAAATGTCTCGAATATATATACTAGCAAACCCGGCGGACGTTGTCCTGCCTTTATAATAAAAAAAAATCCTAAAATTCAACTGCAGCGTCATCTATCGTGTCCAATACCGCGTCAACTATACCATTCTCGGATCCACTGGAACACGCAAACAAAATTTCATCAAAATTGGTCCAGCCGTTTAGGAGGAGTTCAATGACATACACACGTACAGAAGAAATTTATATATAAAGATATATACTTCTTTAATGCTATACTTATACCCGAGTCACAAAGCTTCGATTGGATTAAAATGAGACAGGATGTCCAAAATTATTCCCCATAAGGCGTATAGAATGCGCCAAACTCGTTGACCGCTCTGAATATAGGTGCGCAGCACAAATTTAAGTATATATACGTATTATATTTTATAGCGTCGAGGCAATTTTGTTATAAATAAATGCAAATTTTAGATTCCTATAATAAATATTTTAACTTTGTTTTGTAGTTATCTCTTGACTATATTCAGAGCGGCCTAAAAGATTGACGAGGACTGTAGATTAAATGTTCCCACGCGTATATTATTCCAATAACTTGAAATTAGCGTTCGGTCACCTCCTTTCAAGTGTACACAAACCGCAAATTCAGTTATCGTGCTGCGTCTATCGTCACGCAGTCCAATAATTCGTAACGCATGACGATAATGTCTTCTCACACCTGCATTTATTGCGGCCATAGACAACAATTCGTGGCGATAGATGCAAATATGACAGTAGCATAATCAGAACTGAAGGAAACCTGCTATCGGTCGCATTTTAAAGAGATCATTAAAAGGCAAAGTACAAATAATTATTGAAGTCTTCTTTTAATATATCTATGAAGTATATAAAATCGCCTAAAAGGTATAGAATCTCTGATTCACAAATATCGTAAGACAAGTGGTATTTCCGCCCGCTTCATTGTTCATTAAAAATGTGGCAAAAGGTCAAGCGAACCCTGTAAGTAGTCTAGAACCATATGAAAAATTCCTTATTGAATAGTATAACCCTATGCAGATGCATTCAGTGTTTTTGACCAGATTGAGCGTAAAAGGAACTGTATTTTCATGGATAAGTTCAACTATTCAAGTCTGTTGTATTACTTTACGTCTTTAAAACTACACAACGGTTTTTTGATACGGTTCTCACTGACACTAAGGTGAATATTTTTCAGAATATTTATATGCTTATTATATTTATAGAAAACTAGCGGGCCCGGCAGACGTTGTCCCGCCCTGATTATGAAAAAATCCTTGACAAATTATATACTAAAACGTTCCTCATTAATCACTCTATCTACCGGTGAGAACCGCATGAAAATCTGTTGGGTAGTTTTTAAGTTTATCGCGAACAGACAGACAGACGCGGTAGGGGACTTTGTTTTATACTATGTAATGATGATAGATAAAATTGATTTATAATAATATTTCTCAAGCGAATGGCTATTGGTTAAACAATACGAGTTAATTATTAAATCAGAACAACGTATTATGGAATTGTGTCTCACAAATAGTCTTATTGAGACCCCTCCATCTTATTTTTTTTTCCTTTTTTTTCCCCTTTTCTCCCTTTTATTTTCATATTATATCCCCACACACACACACACACACTAGTGTGCCAGTCTCGATCTGTGATAACATAAAATATGTACGTTCTCATCCATTGGTAGGATCTACTTCTACTACTATTAAAAGTGAGAATAATTGATTTTTAAAGTGAGAACTTCTTTAGACGCGTTGAACAATTTTTGGGTGAACAAAAATCATGGAAGTCGCGTCCTCATCACCAAACGCTTTCTATGAGCTATATGTATACTGTTTTTTTATATATATATATATTATAGGAGGCAAACGAACAGACGTGTCACCCGATGGTAAGTGATCACCACCGTCCATAGACACTAGCAACACCGGGGGAGTCACAAGTGCGTTGCTGGCCTTTTAAAGAAGTGTACGTTCGTTATTACCAGGTTTTATTGAAAAGAGAACATAGTTATTCCGTTTTCAGTTTTCATTTCAGTTGGCAGTCCTTATGACTGCCTCAATTTTTTTGTTTCTACCGGATAATTAAAAAAAAAATACTTAACCGATTTTAAAAAAATATTTCACCAATTGATTATTTCATTATCAAAATCTACATTGACGTGAGTGAAGCCGCGAACAAAAGCTAGTTTGATATAAATTAGGTACATAGCGAACATGATATCGGTAATCCCGTTAAACCGCCACGTTTGTATGCGTCGAAGGATGTCCTGACATCACTTTAATGTACAAAACAATGAGTCAAGCAACATTTTTGCGTTATGATAAAACGATTTGGTAAAAAAATCCGTCGTTTTGTCACGACTAGATTTACCACATACGAGCAAATGAATGATGTAGGAAAAATGTAAAGTGAACAACAACTTTATTAGTCCTTTGATGATGTACATAAAAAGTACAAAAAAAATCACTATTACTACATATAATTATTATAAAACAAAGTCCTCTACCACGTCTGTCTGTCTATTTGTTCGCGATAAACTCAAAAACTACTGAACGAATTTTCGTGCGGTTTTCACTAGTACATAAAAGTGATTCATGAAAGGTTTAGGGTATACGATTTGTTAAGGATTTACAAGGTTGACGTCCGCCGGGTCTTCAAATTAACTATATGATATAAAGTATTTTCATGTATTCTGTTGTTGACATAAAGTATATGGTAGATTTGATCATTACGTAACATTTTACAATTTTTTTGCCTATCACGTCGCGTCGGCGCTCCTGTGACTCCAGGTTCCTGGATATAGCTGATATAACAGTAGCTACGGCTCTACTTTCATATAAATATTTTTATTATTACTAATTAATCTCTGCGGCCAACCGTAACGATACGCAATCTAAGAAAATTCTGTAGCGTCTTGCATCTTTCAGCAAAAGACGATGCTTTAAAATCGGTTCTGCCGTATTGAACCTTAGCTCAAACAAACGATGTATACTATAATTTTAAATTATTATTATATCACTTTAATTTGTTATGATTATGTAACTTTATCGTACGTTTTGGAATATAATATCAGTGATTTAATATATTACGTCCACAAAATTGTTTTTATTATTGAAACGCTCTCGAGACGTAACAAATTCTTTATGTAATTTAATTTATTCTGAATGAGATATGAATAAAATTATAAACATTGAAAAAATTGTTACAAAGTCAAACTTGGAAGAATTTATGTATCGTGTCCTGCTTGAATATATTTTTTATTTTATTTGGAACACCAACAAGATTTACACACGGATAGTTCAATCATTTATAGAGACCTATATAAGTGCAACCTTAATTATACTTGCTTGCTACGTATTATATGGTAGAGCAGATAATTTAATGAAATAGTTCAAATGAAAAATAAAAACAACAAACAAAAAACTAACTTAACATTTTAATTTTGTCTTTTTATCTTAAAATACTTAAATAGATTCCTTTATATTGGCTGAGACTATCCATACATATAATAAGAATGTCAAACTAACGTGTCTGTACTTTTTAGGCCTTTGTGAAAAAAATTGTTGCAGGCGTAGGAATAAGTAATAAAATACATTTCAATCATTTTCAGAAATGTCTGTCTGTCTGTTTGTTTGAACACGCATCACTGCTAAAGTACTACGTTCACCATAAAACCTCACCAGGAAAGTCATAAAGCATATCCTCGAGTAACATTTAATTTTGATTTTATTAAAATCGGTTCACTCTATTGAAAGTTCTTGTAATTTTAATGACGACGCGACTTAAGTACGAGAGAAACGTAGATAAGTAAACGGACTTATACATTCAGGTTATTTTATTAATAACTGTTTTTGTTTAGTTTTTTTTTAAGTCGCGGGCACAGTTAGTTTGTTAATATATCTAGATTTGAGGTTTTAGATTTGGAATTATAAAGCGATATCATTCTATCCAATGGAGAGTAAAGGCCCAAATTAGTTCGGAAATAATTCGTAGCGACAATAATAAAACATGACGATATTCAAGACATAAACGATGGTGTTTGGATTGAACTCACTGACAATATAATACGAGTTAAGTAATAACATTTTAGGCGTGTGATACGTACGGTACTATAACCGCGCCCTTAGCAAGGGGTGCGACCGGTGGCGCTGCGACCTACTTAACATATCCGTTATGCTAAGATGCGGTAACGCGGAAAATATTTGTTAAAAATAAATAATAAATATTACTATTGCATCGCGGTAGGACCTCTTTGTAAGTTCGCCTGGCTAGATGCCAGTGATACCATTCTCAAATTAAAGATCTGCTATAGGGTATACCACACCAATTTCACACTAGACAAATTCTTATACTGTACCAAATTTAGGTACTGTCATTTGTGGAATATTGCTGTTACCTATGGCATGGATCAGTCAAGTATTAGTTGGTCGGTTTTTTTTACATGGATTGGATTGGAGCTCGTCGGCTTGTTGGCAAAGAACGCTCATTCTAGAGCATCGACGAAAAGTAGGTTAACTCGCAATGTTTTGTAAGTTATAATTTGAAGAGTCTACAGTTACGCAGGCCGGCATGACGGCGGCGACTGGCGATGGATAGATTGTTTATTGTTGGTCGCCATTGTTTTTTGATTGCACTATGCTTACCATAAGGCATAGTGTACTCACTTTGCCGTGCTACAAAAAAAGACAATAATAACATAGTATTAATTCCGCAGTTTTTCTAGATTCATCAAAGAACATCTAGACATTGTGAGGGTATCCATGTTTCTATCCATCCATTCCATTCATCCATTTTAAGTAAGCAAAGCATATATAGCGCGCATTATAACACCGGTAAAATAAATATACTCGTCATTACATATTATTTAAATTCTATTTTAGGTAACTTCATAATACGTTTTGCACTTAGAAAGTAATATCTAAATTCTGTTATCTATCAAAATACATATAAGTCACCGGATAAAAATAAATGTATGCAAATTAAGAAGGAAGCCTGAATGCGACATGAAGTAACATGAGTCATACTTAGAATTATAAATCGCGGTGTTGTGTTTTTCGACAAGGTTGAGGCATTAACCTCCGCTCGATACCAGACTGGACTGTAAATAATATAATGAGAGTAGAAGTCACTAGAAGTGGCTTATTTATTCATTATGCAGTTTGTAAACTCCTTTTGTAATCTTTATAAAACAACTTATAACTTAGAGGTAGCCACCAAAATTTTAGGACATGATTATTTTGCCATTATTCACGTTATTCGTTGTTCGTTATTATTATTGAGTGAGACAACGCTTGGTAGGTTTTATACTATCGCGACGTGCAGACAAGTGTTATGCTAAAACGAGTAGGTGTGAAAAGAACAACGAATATTGATTTAATTATCGTGTCTTTACGCCGCAAATTACCCAACAGCGGAATAGTTGACAACTGTTTACAACAACAATTATTTTAAAATGCATAATAGCGTAATTCGTTATTAATATATATTCGTTTTTACCATCTATACTTATGAGAGATTACAGTAGGAGCGAAATTATGCGATGTAAAAAATATGCAGAGCGTCTGCTTCATATAAATAGAATATATGAATACATTGTTTTATTTACTCGTATGGCTAAATAAAGTATTATTTTTTTATTATCATCGATTGATTGATTACTTTATTTGTAGCTGCGAGGTTCAATTTATATGGAACAGTGCAGCGGACAAAAATTCGTTACTCTTTAGGAGCACCGGAGGAGCCCGTGCAGGAGAATGGGAGGTACACTTCCTGCTGATGCGAGTGTCACCAGCCCCCTCAAATACATTATACAAATACATGAATATATTGTGACTCATAGATAGTGTACATTGCGGTAATACGTCTCAAATACTGTGTTATTAATCGCGTGACACATAATGCTGAGGTCATGGAAGTGGTCTTAATATACCTACCTAGAACACAGATTTCAAACAAGGCGGGAAAATGGTCGAAAAACGAAGCAACGCGGGGCGCTGTCAGTTGTCAAAGATAAATAAATAACAGATGCGAAATGCCATCTTGATTTTTAGTTGTAGCTAATGGACCAAAAAGTACAAGCTATCTATACGGTAATTTGTTTATTGACTCTATGACTGCAGTTATATGGAATTTAACAAATGAATATTTGTGATTAAATATTCTGTGAAAAGTTTAAAAAATCAACAGTTATAGATGTAACTATATGTGGGTATTGGTTTTTAATGTATTACTACAATTTTGCCTTTTTATTAAATAACGAATAAAACATACGAAAGCAGTTTTACCCATTTTTTAAAGACTGTAGGTTTTATTAACTTTTGTGCTATGATGACAAACACGCCTAACCTAAAGGAGGATTGGCTCACTAGTGCAGCTGTTTGAATACGCCTATATTACTTATCGAGAGAATTTAATATAAAATTAGTAGCTAGACAGGTGGCCTAACTACAGTAGGCCTAACTACCAACATGCTTACGTTTTAACATGGTGTTTTCTTTCGCGGTAAAGTTCAAGTCATTGCAGAATTTGTACCTACGTCGATCGATACAGGATCTAAACGATTTAACACTGAATCATAATCGCTTCAAATGATTCCCACGCATGAAGTCACCGACCTAAGCTAGTCCATTTGTATATATGCAAATATGTGTTGGCAATGTTTAACCATCACTAATGATGACACACCTATACTTTGTCAAAGTTAGGATTACAATTTTGACAGCTCATAATAGGGTTGGGGTAGTATGTAATCGAAAATGAATCTATACGATTATCGATATTATTCTCATAGAATTGGGAATCGATAGTTTTATTTAATTAATTATTTTCCTGTGGATAAATTGTTCATTATGACGCGAAGTTTCCTAGGGGGAGGGGGGAGGTATTTGTTTGTTGTTCAGCTACGGTTAGCCGTTTTCGAGATGTTTACATTTTTGTCATTAGACTGGTTAACAGTTGATATCGATGACAAGAAGTACGAGCAAGACAAGAAGATAAAAGAAGAATTAATTGCTGTATACGAATAATTACGTGATAGATAATTGCAACTAACTTTAATAGTAAACGGTAATAAAAGCTCCAGGAAGTTAGACCCCCATTTTTCGCATTAGAACTTCAAAATTCGTAGAGGGCCATCGATTGCCCATTTTTGCCCACCTGTATATAAAAGAATTTTATGAAAGATATAAAATGCGTGAGAAAAATGGCGTCCGAAGAGAATTTGAAAAATCCAAAATCTCAAGGTGGATTCTTGAAGATAGTCGTTCCTTCCACCGACTTCCGACCATCCTTTACTTTTTTGGTAAGTCAACTTCTAAGGGGTGGAAAAAGTAATTGAGATATCGAGAATTCCCGGAGCTGATAATATAGTTTGCGGTTGTTCGATAAGCGTGGCGCTACACTATCATAAGTGGGCAGTAGCAACCAATGAAGTATGACATTATTTGCAATACATGTTAACGACAAAAATAGAACACTTCATAGGCGTGGGCTGTCAAAATTATCATATTAAATTTGACAAGGTATATATGTTTTTTATACTATTCAAAATCAAAATTACTTTATTTAATTTAGGCCCTGAGAAGGCGTTTATGAACGTCAAAACTACCACTATTTTACTCTAAATCACCACTAATTGCCGTTAGTATTATTAAGTTTTACACTACATTTTAACGTGGATAAAGACACGGGCGTTTGCTAGTATTTCTCGTTATCGATTGCAAAGCCAGATATTAATGTTCGCTGTTATCGTAAATTCCATGCCATGTTCTACCTATATTAATCGCGTTAGTAATTAATATACTCTAAAATGTAATCATAGTACAAAAGTAAGACAGTGATAAATTCTATATGACATTGGTAAACAAGCATACACCTCGGCTACCAGTAAGTAGTTACTAGTGCCTATGGACGCTTGATATGCGACATTCAAAAATCTGTTTACATCCCTTTTGAAAAATAAAGTATTATGTAATTATCTTTTTGAAGTAAAACTTTTTCACGCAATCTTGACTTGGGGAGTAAGCTGCAGATTGCGTGACGAGAGCGTTACGAAAAGTGTGATCGGGCGAGGGAAACGGAAGTTGAGCGGGAGATACAAGTTAGTGAAGATAGGAAGCGAGAGAGTTACGTTTGGTATTATCAACGAAAACCCATAATAAAAATAAATATTTGTAGAAAATTCATATATATATATATGCATGTATATACTACATCGGTATACATGTATGTATTATAAATCTATACATACATATAGATGGAGCTAGTCAGTCGTGTGGTCAAAGCACACTCGTTTTTTTTGTATCTATCTTCTTCTATACATATATGTATACATAATGAAAGTACCGCTCATTTACGACATAGGACCATTCAAGGCGTAGGGGCGGTTTCTCAGGAAGACAGCAGGTTCGATCCCTGGCCGGCCCTACCATGCGGCGGACGGTACACCGTGGGGTTTTAGTCCATGCGAGTCGGACATAACCCACTCTCTCCCCCGAGAGGGTGGCGTATCCATAAAGGATTTCCCCACGTAAATAAAAAAAAACGACCATTCAAGGAGGAATTTTTCGAAGACTGTTTTAGGCTAGTTATATTTTGGATTACTTTGCCCTTTGCTGTTTTCTTTTAAATTAAAAGTTTATATAATGCGCTGAGAAACGGGCGGTTAACAGCTGATATAAACATATATGTGGTATGTAAAACTTTATCAGGGAGGTCATTAAACAATCGGACTCTTCGTACAAGGAAACTACTTAAAAATAGTATTGTTCACGACCATTTCATTCCAAGGTGCGGTGGTAAACAAACTTAACCCTCCGATGAGTGACAGTTCTGAACTTCACGGCGGTGTGAAAAGGTCCCTACGGACCTTTTTTGTAAATCATGTTTTTTTCATATAAAAAATATTTTTTTTATTTTTTTTTTGTTTTTATTGTTTATAACTAACCATGGGTGCCATCTTTACCAATATAGTAACTTTCGTTCGTTTCTTGTCCATCATTTTCTTCCTCTTCATCATCGTCGTCATCAGTATCTTCATTTAGCTCGACGTATCCTTCAGTTTCGGCATCTGACTCTTCAGCAGGTTGGTATGTGCGATCTTCATCATCCTCAACTTCATAATTATCAATTGCAGCAATATCAATTTCTTCATCCATGTCTTCGTCCATAAAATCAGCAAATATACTATCAGCTGCACGCCTTTCATCCGCAGTCATTTGCTGGTAACGTGTACTACGGCGTACAACAATTTCAGCAACGTCCAAATTACTTGCATCTGCCATATTTATATTTTTGTTTCTATCACACACGATTTTACTCTTCGCTGTCAAAACTTTGACTGATTTGGTTTACGAAACTACAACTTCTTTTATACTCTTTCGTACGTCTACATGAACTCAAAGACATTTAGGGATTACTTCATCATCATTATAATTTTTTTATTGTTTCAACACATAATTTACTTGTTCTGAACACAAATACCTAAACTCAAAGACATTAGGGAGGATGATAAAAACAAAAAAATCTAAGAAAAATTCGAAGACATGAACTTTATTGCTTTCAAGGAAAGGCACAATATTCTAATTTTATACTACTAGCAATAAACCACTTCTTAGAATTTTTTGTTCTTAGTATTTTGTTCTTAGTATTTTTTGTTCTTAGTATTTTTGTTCTTAGAATTTTTTCTTAGAATTTTTTGTTTTTATCATATCCCTAATGTCTTTGAGTTTAGGTCTTTGTGTTCAGAACAAGTAAATTATGTGTTGAAACAATAAAAAAATTATAATGATGCCCAAAAACATGCATTTATTAGTGAAATTCAGTACAAGGTCCATACGGACCTATTCACACGTCCGCGTACTATTATCACTAAAACCGCAATAACTCCTAAAGTAATGATCCGATCGGCTTGATTTTTTTTCCAAAAGATGCGCAACAAAATACTCTTGGAATACAGAGTAACTTTGGGGGAGGGGTTGTAGTGGCCGAAGTAGGAGTAATTTCAGTTTGAAAAGGCAAAAAGGTCCCTAGGGACCTTCTCACTCATCGGAGGGTTAATGCTGAACATAAATATCTTAACTGAAATTAATGATTCCTGTTTATACTATGAAGGTATACATACCGTGAAGATAAGCATAGAAAGCCTCCAGAACCGGTACTAAGTGGCCTGTCCGGACTTATTGTTACGAAAGTGTCTGCTTTGTACCGCTTGCGTCACTGACATGAGATCCCCAGAGCGTATACAGATCACCTTACATCGCTTATTTAATTATACTAGCGACCACCTGCGACTTTTTTTACGTTTTCCTCTCTATAAATATTGTTTTTTTTTATATACCATAGGAGGCAAACGAACAGCTGGTCACCTGATGTTAAGTGATCACCGCTGTCCATAGACAATATCAACACCAGAGGAGTCGCAAGTGTGTTGCCAGCCTGTGTTTGGTGGGAGAGGGGAGGGAAGGTGGGTATCCGCCGCTCTCACTGACTGAACGTAATGCAACAATGCAAGCACTGTTACTTCACGTCGGTTTCCTGTGAGAGGGTGGTACTACCCCGGGCGAGCCGACCCAGTCATGCTGAAATCAGTAATAACTTTAGCGTGCCTCTACCACCTATACCTCTCTACTCTCTACTCTCTAGCTACCTCTCTTTTGCAGGTCGTTCAATTACCTTGAAAAAGAAATATTGCTTATATGTTAATGAACAGTAAACTTGTTATTTAAAAATAAATTTTTCATATATTACTTGCGGACGCGGCGGACGTTGTCCCGCCATTATAATAAAAAAAATTTACAAGTCATATACTTAAACTTTCTTCATGCATCACTTAATTTACTAGTGAAAACCGCATAATAATCCGTTCAATAGTTTTTTTTTTATGTCATAGAAGGCAAACGGATAGGTGGGTCACCTGATGTTAAGTGACCACCACCGTCCATAGACACTAACGGCACCAGGGGAATCGAAAGTGCGTTGCCAACCTGTGTTTGGGGGAAAGGGAGGGAGGGGGAGAGGAGAGGGGAGGTGGGCCTCCGGCGCTCTCACTGACCGAATGAAACGCAACAATCCAAGCACTGTTACTTTATGTCGATTTCTGTGAGAGGGTGGTACTACCCAGGGCAAGCCGACCCATTCATGCTGAAACTTGAACAGACAGACTTACGTGGCAGAGGACTTTGTTTTATAATATGTTATGATGTAACTTTAATTTAACTTTCTTATTTTAACACAGTACAAAGTTAAAATGTTATTATTCGAATATAAAATTGTCTTTATCTATCCTGAACTTGTCTCGATGTTAAAATTATAATATTATACGTATTTGCATTTAAATTTAAGTTACGCAGCTATATTCAGAGCGGTGACAAAAAGTTGGCGCGAAATGTAACATTCCACCCATACGAGAAAATGCACAGTCCACAGACACGTGAAGTAAATTATATGATTTAATAAAAATAAATTAGGAAGTTGAATAAGTGAAAGATGCTTTACGTATATATACGAATTATGTAATAACACTTCTCTACTGATTTCGATACAATGTCGAGTGACCTCCAAATTATACGCAATAACGTTCTGACAACACTAAACTCCATTTCAATCCATTTCATCGAAGACTCGCATTTCCAAATTAACATTTTCAAGCAGTTACTTCGACACGAAATATTGAAGTGCATCTAATGCGTTAGTATTGGTTCATGAATTTTTTTATCACCGATTCGGTTGGTTTTTATATGTGTACTTTTTTAATTCGCTCGGTACTGGAACGTTTATATTTTTACGTATATTGTTTTCCTCTCGACTTCTTATATAAATAAAATGATAGCAATCTGTCGAGCGCGCATACTTAAAAAGTACTGTTGAAATTAAAAATATATTACCTAGCACCTTTAAGTGCGTTCCGCCAGCTGTATTAAGAGACAATTCTCTAAATTTGCGTGTTTATTATCTTAGATCACGTCGTCTGTTAACATCAGGTGAGATCGTGTTTTTGAACGTCACACCTAGAAGGTTTTTTTTTAAATAAGTGCGTGTAACCGTCACACGCGATTGAAGTAAAACTTTTTAGATATCTTTGATTTTGTTAATAAATACTTTATAAATAAATTTTGTCTTCAACAAATCAAATAAAAAAAAAAATAAAATTATAAAAATATTCATATTTTATTGAGTAATAATAAAAATTATACAATAGAATTATATGGGCGCGCGACCGTGCTGTCATCTGGTTTTAACGTAAGTAAGTAACAAATTAAATCAAAGCTTCATTATCTGTAGTATCATTTATCAGCCAATTGGGAACTTAAATAACACAGGAAATATTATTAGCAACTCTTTGTTATAAAGTAAATAAAATATAGAATATTCGACCTGATTACTATGATAAGTAACGAATGAAATTAATTATGTTTTAATAGAAGTTTTGGTTATGTTCTATTATTATTTAATCGGATGGTACAGAAACGTGCCGCCATATTGCCATAACGGACTTCCATTGCATTGTCGTCCAGTTACCTCCTAGTCGCGCCTAAACAAGTTTTACTTCAAAAATGATATTATTTAGGGTAATATTTTTATGCTTTCCCAGACCTGCTAAACAGTTATTGAACTAGCCGTGTACGTGGTGATAAATAATGCACTCGGTTATTTCAGAATGTTTATTTGCTTTGACGTAATTATTGTCCGGGCGAGACGGAGTGGTATAAACGACTAACTCCATGGTGGCGGGCAGGCGAACAGCGCTACTAAATGTATGGCGACAGCGCCACAGTTATAAAATTTGACAGGGATAACTCAAAGTCGGTAAAATTATAAATCCCCACTATTTATACTAATATTATAAAACTGGATGATTTGTTTGGTTGTGCGCGCTAATCCCAGGAACTACTTGTCCGATTTGAAAAATTATTTCAGTGTTAGATAGATCATTTATCGTGGAAGGCTCTAGGCTATATACCATCACGCTAAGACCAATAGGAGCGGAGCACCAATGAAGAATGTTTCAAAATCGGGGTTTTTTTTCCTTTTTAGAGCTTCCGCTGCGTGTTAGCGTTAGCGTAAAGTAACCATTCCACGTGGACGAAGTCGCGGGCAGGAACAAGTAATATTATAAATACGAAAGTGTGCTTGTCTGTTCGTTTGTTACGCTATCACGCCTTATCTACTCAACTAATCATCATGATATTTTGCATACACTTGTCAGAGGCCCGAGAGAAGGCATAGTGTACCTTTCATCCAGTACTATTCTCGAGATAAAGCTTAAAATTATACTAATACGAGCGAAATTAACAGTTAAGGCGTATAGGTATAATAAGAACAAATATGTGATTAATAGTAATAATAGAATTACAGTAGGTGTATCAATCTAAATACAACCATTAAACCATTAAAATACGTGCTAAGTATATTTCATTGTGTATGTGAGTTGAAATAATTTAATACACGCATTTAAAATGAAATTATATTCACCTAATTCATTATCAAAGTAAAGTATAAACGAGTAGTATATTACATATAGGAATAGTTATTACGTAGCGTTACGTAAATATGTGAATGCAAACAATGGCGTATCGTATTATTACGACTAATGCAAAGAAGTATGAAACATGATCACATCATGCACTCACGTAAGGTCTAAAGAATTTCTTTGTTTATACACTATAACAGGTCTCCGGTATCAAGAGATAAAGGTCTAATATCTATATAAAGAGATTCGCATAACAATTTCACTGTATGCATTTAATTTCTACTTAGCACCTATAAATAACCCATCTTGAACTTGATAACTTGGAGGTTACCATCTATTAGACGATGCAGTACTTTAGCTATTTATTAGTAACCAACTTTTGCCCAAAAGAAGAGGTAAAACGCCAGTAAAGTAAACAAAACCCAAAGTAAGAATCACAAAAAGATAAGAAATTGAAAAATAGAAATAGACAATTAAAACACGGAATAATAAGGTACCTGCTTACCCGTGGTAGAGGAAGACTGGCGAGGGGAGACAAAACGTCCCCTCAAAAAAAAAAATAGCTTTCGCATGCGGTTCGCTCGGGTTATTGTCAATCTGTCCTTTCTCTGGAGTGCAGTGCTTCTTTACTGTATGTACCCTTGAAAATGTGCGTGCAAAATTTTAATGATAATTAATATTTAATATGTGGAAGCGTAATAAACAAACAAACATTCCCATTTATAATATCACTTAGAACTTGTTAGGGTTGGGATTAATTTAACTTCTTTTTAAATACGGTAATCATTTATCATTACTGGTCAACTCTCGTGAGAAAAACAGTTTATTTTAAGAGTTTATTTTTATGTTTATTTTAATTCCTACTAGTACTACAGTACTAGTAATGGTCTCTCCCTTTGTCAAGTGTCTAAGGAGTAAAAAAAAGGATTTGATGATATTATTAGAAAAAACGGTAAAAATAAATTTAGACATCAAAATATACAAATTATTTTTTTGTCGCCCATATCAAAATTTCTCCCTCCCCCTTTGAAATGTAGATGGAGTAATAGATGGAGAATTAATAATATACGTTAAGTTATTCAATAAAACAAACAACATATAAATTAATGGTACTTGTGTATTAAATGCACCGCGTTATATTTTTTTTCGCAGTGTAATCTAACCAAACCGAGACGAAACTGTTTTGTTTAACTTAAAAATCATCAAGTTGGTAATATACAAAATTACCAATGATTGTTCGGAGGTAACACATAACCTCAACCTTTGATCATGAATATCTCAGTAACTATGACTTTCCGCGGGAGGAGAAATCACCTCTTTAGGCCGCTGCTCCCGCCCCCTCAATCTTTATATCAAGATGCGAATTGCAGCCCCTCAAAACATTGCTCCGTCTTTTATTCCGGTTTGGTTACGTTAGGTTAGACTGCGAAAAAAGGTAACACGAGCCGGCCGCGGGAGCGGTCGGCGAGCGCGATGCATTTAATACACCAGTACCAAATTAATTTCTAAAAAATGAAAAAACCCCATGTTAAGTGAATAGGAAAGGTAACATAATTTAGGTAAAGTTAAACGGCATCGCATTTTTTTTTCTTAAATACTTTTAGGTTATAAAGTAATGATTTGAACGATACCTAAGTATCCATAGCCCATTTAAACGCCATGTCAAGCGGGTTTTGATGTGATAAGGCTATTATAGGGTGGATATGTGAACGATGGTGATGTCTGGAATTGCCACCTCTCTCTCTGTGCATCCACTGGAAACGATAGTAAGATAAATGTATTTTAAATATATATACGTTGAAATGATAAAAACCCGATCGAGTTCCTTACCGATTCTTCTCGATATTTGGGTTGTTTGTTGTCGGCGGTAGTTTCGACCTTCATAAGCTTCCGTCTTAAGGCCTCAATTGAATAAAGTATTTTGGATTTCAAACGCACAGACCAAAATATTGAGGCTAAGCAACTTAAAAAATTGCATACAAATGTCTTTTACAACGTAGATAAGAGGACTAAGGAAGAATTTTTTGAAATTCAATCCCTAAGCTGGTGAAAAAGGCGATGAAATTTGTATGAAAATGCCATTTTTTGAACTATTCGATCTATGAAAAGTGTTATTAAACAATTCAGTTAATAAGTAAATTTAGAAGAGGTAAGATGTTTTATAGCTTTTTCAAATGAAATATCTGATTCCCGCGACTTCGTCTGCGATGTTTTTTATCTCAATTGTTTTGTTATATCTCAAAGGTATTAGGCAGCGTTTTCGACGATATCTTCCAGACGGGTAGACTTTTTCCAACACTTCCAACATTTATCGTTATATATCAAGCAATTTACACAAAATCTTGATAAATTATATACCTAAACCTTCCTCGTGAATCACTCTATCTATTAGTGAAAACCCTACCAAAATCCGCTTAGTAGTTTTTAAGTTTATTGCGAACAGACAGATAAACGCGGCAGAGGACTTTTTTTATATCATAGGAGGTAAACGAACAAGTGGGTCACCTGATGTTAAGTGATCACCACCGTCCATAGACACTAACAACACCAGGGGAGTCACAAATGCGTAGCCAAACTGCGTTTGGGGGAGGGGGGAGCGGGAGGAAAGGGAGGTGAGCCTCCGGCGCTCCCACTGACCGAACGAAACGCAACAATGCGAGCACTGTCACTTCACGTGGGTGTACCTGTGGGTCGGGAGGTACTACCCCGGACGAGCCAACCCATTCATGCTGAAACCAGTAATAGCTTCAGTACAAAACCTCACCTGCAAAAGTAACCTACTTTGTTTTATAATATATAGTGATAGTCATTTATAAAGATACAAAACGCAGACGAAGTCTCGGGCGGCTACTAATTTTACATATAAATCTTAATACACATTTTAAATCCACTAATTATCAAAGGAAGCGGTATTTATATTCAAAGCGTACTGTAATAATATGACAGATTCAAATAAGTTATTTAGATCAAATAACGGTGTTGAGTCGAGGGCCGTGACCTACAATGGAAGGAAGCGACTCCTTAGTGACTTCCTAGCCATCCGAGTAACCTCTTTTCATAAAAAAAAAATGCAACCGTCGATTAAAGCGACATGATTTAGTGATAGTATAGATACCGTATCAGTCAACGTGGGTTTCAAAGTCTTGAATGAGTGCTTAGATTGAATGCTATTTTGCTTATCTTGAGGCACAGTGTCGTTACTATGTCATGCTACTTATAAACGTTTCAAGATTAGGCTGACTATAACAGAAAAGGAATATAGTAAAAGGAAACGCGGGCGGTGAAACATTTGCAGAGTGGGTTTTACAGATATCTATAGCTGTCGCTTTGGGCCACGCGCTCCTTTGCTTTTCGCGAGAGTGACAACTACAGTTCGGAATTATTATACGTATGTAAAATATGAGAAAACAACGTTTCGTTTTCCCCATTTTTCTCCTCCAATGGTCCTAGTTTAATATTTTTTTCAGGGATAGAATAAGAGGGACTTTGGCCGTGTCTGTACGTTTTTCTACTTGTAATCAAATTCGTCATTTTTGTTTGCCGAACGTTTGAAAATATCAGTAAAATCGGGCGATTTTTCAGTTTCTATGCTATGCTAAAGCTTATGATAATCGATTTATGGATAAAATTAAAACATAAAGACATAGTCGTGGTAGATATAGATTATACGATATAAAAATATTTACCCTGGTGTCATTATCCAGGGAAGAAAAGGGGGAATAACTTTGTATAGACAGAACGCCACCCGCGTTTCCTCTTAAATTCTTAATTACATCTTTATCTCTACTGTGCGTGTAATGGAATGCATCTAATGTGTGAAGTATATTATATGTGTTAATAAAGATAAGCAACTGATAACCCTTTGATGGAGAAATTTCAACACTCTTCTGCGGGTTATCAACACAAGTGCTTTTAACGTTAGGGATGGATATTGTCGATAACCAATATTAATATTTAAAATAACCACAGTAACTCGATGGAAAGAAGGTGAAATTTATGGTGCGAAATCGCAATCGAGAAATGATTTTACGTCAATGTAATGTATTTAATATCAGCAACCATCCGTGACATCGTACGCTTCGAATCTAAAATAAAATTTGACAAAAATATTGCTTGCGAGAAAAACTTTATTTTACTTATCCAGTTAGCTGTTCCGGACTCAACAAAGTCTTCTTTTTTATAATAAAATTAATGTTAAAGTATGACTTAACAAAGATCTGATTCATGGTGGTCCATCCATGAGTAACTGAACGAGTAAATTAACTGATCGAACGATTTGCAGAGTTGCTTGCAGTTCTCACTTCTATATTTCAAATTATTACCATGTTAGGAATATCAACAACGTTGTAAACCCAGTAAAACAATAACAATAAACAAGTAACTGTTTAACCGCTCACCACCTGAATATTAAAAATCGGTGTCTAGCAGACCCATAAAAAAAAAACAAATTGTTTCTGCTCTCTATTTTAAGAACAGTTTATATTCGAGATGTGATTTTAATACCAAGGATTTTTTCATAGATACGTGTGCGAAGTACATATGCATAACATAGTCTATAAGCTAAAAGTCTCCGCCGTCCATTGTATTAAACTATAAGAATTTAAAACCGCTTTTGTTGAATTGAATAAATTAATTGTTTCGTCACATAAGAAAGAAAACAATAACGGCAAAGTTTTGTACATATTTTTTTGAAAATTATTGTATATTCCCTATTTTGTACGATATTTACTGCCTATCCTTTGACCATCTGAATACTCGAAGTTTATCGACGCTTTTTTATAATCGATCCCAACACTATCGTATACGCTTGTCGTACCATATTAACTAGTACAGTGTGGCGTAATAAACTATCGTTAAACTTATTTAATTCCTTCTGTATATAATTCGTAAACATTTTCAAAAGTAAAATCGAACGTCGAGTTGAAAGTGTATGCACTATGCCGATTACACTAAAACAGTCGACCACAAATCGAATTTTACTAAAGTAGTCTCCCATCACTACATCAACACGTGAGTCATAACTTGTAAATGGACGAAAGTTGCTTTTAAGCAATCTTTGAAAGCTTCAATTATAATGGAAAGACTTTCATTGTGGTTTTTAATCCTTGACTAGTTAACTCGTGTGTCTTTGCCCCGAATTTAAGTAGATATTATATGAATCACAATGGTTGATTACAAATCGATTCATATTCATATATAGCGCCTCATTTAAACATGTCCTGATTCAGTTTGACAAATGTGTAAGCTACAAAAGTGTACTTTATAGCGAATTGTATGCAAGGGGTGGTAGGGTGTCTGTACCCGACTGGATCGCGACCACCGTACACCAGGTGGAACACCCGCTATAGTGGCACGTTTGGGCGTGTCGCGTTCCGGGATCAGCCGGTGTATATCCAGCAACCGGGGGGGAGGGCAGTTTCAGGCCGGCATGACAGCGGCGACCAGCGATGGATAGTATGTCTTTTGGTGGTCGCCATTGTTTTTGGATTGTACTGTGCTTACCATCAGGCACAGTAGAGTCACTTTGCCGAGCTACAATAAAAAATAAAAAAAATCATGATAACGGTGCTGCATATCCAGGGCTCCGTCCGTCGTATACATTATTACAAGACTAGCAACGGATCGTGGCTTTACCCGTATTTGTCACTTAAGAGATAATTCAGTTTCTCGTTAGTGACAGAACATTTAGTATTGGCTAAGTTGTTTGTTTATATTAACTCCTACAAACAGGTAATCTATACCTCTTTTTAATAATAGATAGATAGATTCTTATTAGGTACAAATTAATTGAAAAAAATGACCCTATCACTGGATAAAGCTAGTGATCCTTACTAATATCATTACATAGTATAAAACAAATCTGACTTTCTGTCTGTTCGCGATAAACTCAAAGACTACTGACGACGGTTTTTCTTGCGGTCTTCACCAGTAGATAAAGTGATTCATGAGGAAGGTTTTGATATATAATTTGTCAAGGATTTTTTTATAAACAGGGCGGGACAACGTCTGCCGGGCCCGCTAGTTTATTATATATACGAAAGTGAATTTCTTTGTTTACTTTTTCATACCTTACCTACTCAATCGATCATGAAATTTTGCATACATGTAGACGGGACTACAGAAAAGAACATAGGGTAGTTTTTATCCAGACAGAACGTACTATTCCTGAGACAAAAGGGTAAAAGCTATGAACTATAAATATACAGCAAACAATCTGTTGAAAACGTGTCATTTCACTCTATCGCATAAACATAAAAGCAATTATCGAAGCTCATAACTTATTCTCAATTTAGAAGTCGGAACTGTAAGGTGATTGACTCCTGTTGATTTTGGTAACAGAGGATTACTAAAATAGTTGCCGAGCGAACTTCGAGCCGACATCCTGTGTAAGCGAATACGTTCCTTCTTCCTGACTGATAAGATTTACTGAGTAATGACGTCATTAACACGTGATGTTTTTAAGTATGGCGTCATTTTAAATATGATTGTAACATAATTAATTTAGTTCTAAGTAATTAAAAGTAATAAAACCTGCGATGCGTTGATTTGTGTGATATATTTGAAAAAATCGTGTAATCTCGAGGAGAGGAGAATAACTGTTTTTTTTAAGAACCAGTGTTTATCAACTAAGCGTTATAGTTTAAAAAGGTAAGAAGAAGATAATATACTTATCATTTTAGAATAATAATATTGATCAGTTGGTCTTCAAAAGTATATGAAGATGAACCAAAAAAAACATTATAACAAATTGTGACTATTAGTCACCTATATGCGAAAATAAACATGTCCAAGATAAAAAAACACACTTAATGTCAACTGTAATATAAAATATCAAAAAAAGATTTTTTAAAATTTTTTTTTTTTTGGGGGTGGAAAATTTCTTCCCATCTTTTTCCCTTTCCCCCCCCCTTTTTTTTTTTTTTTTTTTTTATTAAAAAATCCCCTTTTTTTATTTTTTTTTTTTTTTTTTTTTTTTTTTATTATTTTATTAATATTTTTTTTTATAAAAAAAAAAAGGGTTTTTTTTTTTTTTTTACCAATTTCTGGAAAGTTGCATATAGATCATTTTGCGAAAAATAAGGCCTTAAACAAGTTTCACTTCTTACGTGTGTACACTAGTACACGCACACATTTTTTTTATTTAATGTGATTATAGGTTATGTCTTGGCTGTATGGTCTAAGTACCTTTGCCTTAGAAAGGAAAAAACTGAGACCAAAATAAGGTTACGGTTTAGTTTGTATAAATAAAAATAGTCTATGTCCATTTCTAAAACTGAATTAATTCGAACATCGATATATTTATGGAAATTATATCATTCTAACCATCCCTTTCGCAAATGTAATTTAATAAAAAAAGTTCACAATTCTTTATGAATACACAAAAAGCTATCGGTATCATTCATCTTGACCCGGATACACGTTAATGGTAGAAATGGGCAAAAACAATAATCGTCCGACGAGGATTGACCGCGAAATGAATTGATAAGTGATTCCTGCACGCAAAGCGACGTACCAAGCACGTATTGAAGCGCTAGTACACTTACCGGTGATACTCGTGTATTCGTTTTAAGTTTTTAACTCTCAATCAAGGTATCCTTTTTAATTTGAAATTAAGTTTGACCATTATTGCCAAATCAGGGAGTCTTTCCCTAAATTCAGGAGAATTTTTGCAGTGGATATACGAAGCAGAAAGATTCGGAGGTTGTCCGGTGAAGCTGTTAAAGACCTTGATAGGTCAATAGCGTAGTCAGTTCGAAAAAGAAAAAAGGTCGTCCGTAGGTAAATAAGTTTTGTGTGGAAAGAAAAAACCAGGCCTAAAAAAATAGTGTGTGTCATAAAGACACACGATAGAAGTGAAACTTATGTATTACAAGAAAATAAATAAAAAAATACATACAACAAAAAACTTGTTATGGTTTACAATTTTAAAGTTTTTTTTTTTATACTATATAGACTTGAGCGCTTCACTACTATCTCACCTGATGTGGCAATGTGGCCTGAATTAGTAGGTCAAACCTACATGAGGACTGGCTCGTAAATGCAATTGCCGGAACACACCTATATGTACTCGGCGACAGATTTTTAACTCGAGGGTGGTAGTTATCCGGGCGAGCTTAAAATAAATCTTACCAGTATGCTACGGATCATGACAGTTTTCCTACACCAAAAGCTCCGTTCAATTTGCAAACTTTTTTTTTTTTTATATCATAGGAGGCAAACGAACAGGTGGGTCACCTGATGTAAGTGATCACCACCGTCCATAGACACTTGCAACACCAGGGGAGTCGCAAGTGCGTTGCCAGCCTGTGTAGGGAGGGGGGGGGGAGGAAGGGAAGAAGAAAGTGGAAGGGGAGGGGAGGTGGGTCTCCGGCGCTCTCACTGACCGAACGAAACGCAACAATGCAAGCACTGTTACTTCACGTCGGTTTTCTGTGAGAGGGTGGTACTACCCCGGGCGAGCCGACCCATTTATGCTGAATCCAGTAATAGTTTCAGCGTGGCTCTACCACCTACCAAAACCAAAACGTTCCGAAATCAATAGTCTAGCCTCCTAAGGTCCAAGCTATATCAATCAAGATAAGTTATAAAGCCCAGTGTTTTCATTGTATAATATGTTATTACACGTTCCGGCCCACGCATTTTAGTGTTGTTTTTTAGTGAAGAATTCAACCTATATTTTTTTATCTTATGTTCATTTAAATGTACATTGGGTGTTTAGATGATCCTAACTTAAATGAAAGAATGTAGACAATCTTTTATTCAACTAGTAGGCCAGGCGGACGTTATCCCGTCCTGATAATAAAAAAGGTTTAACAACTTATATACTCAAACCTTCGTCATGAATCACTTTATCTATTGCTAAAAACCGTATGAAGATTCGTTTGGTAGTTTATGAGTTTATCGCGAACAGAGAGATAGACGTGGCAGAGGACTTTGTTTTTTAATATGTAGTGATGTAGCATTAATCACAATATTAGGTGAGATTACATTTGACGTAAAATCTTATATGTACCTACATCATATTGTACAGTGGGCTTCTAGCAGATGATTTCTTTTTCAAATTTGGGCCTGAATGATACATGTTAGTTAGTTAAAATACTTACTGTTCTTTATGATTCATATAAACATTAATTACATTCGATAATATGAGTATGTATTATGTTTATCACATTAAATTAATAAACGCGAACCGCGCCCCATAATTTTACCGCGGGGATTTTTTTTATTTCCCGTCTACACGTCAGTTTGCGTGTAACAAAATTTATAATGTCTGACCGAAATATGGTTTTCAGCCGAAATTGTAACCGAACATTCGGTCACTTTCCAGTTTTAACCGAAATTGTAACCGAAGCTGAAACGTATATAGTTAAATTAAAATGTAGATAAATTTATTTACCTATACCCTAAAATTTTGCATCTTTCTAGTTTTATTAATGACCAGGCTATGCCCGCGACTTCGTCCGCGTGGTATAGTAACTTTGGGCTAACACTAACACGCAGCGGAAGCTCTCATAAAGAAAAATAACCCCGATTTTGAAACGTTCTTAATTGGTGCTCAGCTCCAATTGGTCTTAGCGTCATCATATATAGCCTATAGCTTACCTCGATAAATGAGCTATCTAACACTGAATTTTTTTTCAAATCGAACTAGTTGTTCCTAAGATTAGCGCGTTCAACCAAACAAACAAACTCTACAGTTTTATAATATTAGTATAGATTATAAGCTTATATATTATATATAGAGATAATAGCGTACCAAAATCCAGTACATGGTGAGTTTAGTTCCTCGTTATCCAGTTTCTCTATTTTCATAATTTTATTCAAAAATTAGAAGTCACCTCAATATAGGCATAAGTCCATATTTATTTACCGATAAGGTATTGATCAGGTGTCTATGGTAAAGTATTTATCATCTGTGGACACAGTAGTAAATGATAACATGATAAATATATTGTATTTTCCCAACATACTCAATTAATCAATTCCTACAGAATTCCCAGTCGAGCTGAGACTCCCGCAGTTTGGGTAATTCCCCATAAATTCACTATAGTGAGTCAAACTCATCATGCGGTGTTATAAAAATTTATGGGTACAGACGAATTAATTCATAACACACATTACCTTGTAGAGATCCATGTAGAAGTCAGTTTTAACTGATACCAGCATTTTTTCTTAATTTCTTCCAGAACACATTAGCGATTTGTCTGATAGTAAGTTCAAGCAACATGTCAAGCGGGTTTTGATGTCCAAGGGCTATTATTATAGGGTAGATGAATATATAAACGATTATTGTGTCTGGAAATAACAACTCTCTCTGTGCAGCCGCCAAAAACGAATGTAACTATAATTTATTTAAAAAAATATAACTATGAAAAAATGAATCAGATTGAGTTTTTTTCTGGTTCTTGTTGATTGCTAGGTTGTTTTCCGAAGCAGTGGTAGTAGATTTGACACAAATAAGCTCCTTCTCCGGGCCTAAATTGAAAAAAAGTATTTTTATTTTTGTTACATTCATGCCGAGACCTGAACCAGCAGACGATCCATTGGTTCCCAATAATTTATTGTTGATACCAACACCTTAACGATCCCAGATACAATGTTTGATCAAGTTAAGTCAGGATAATCCCATAATAGGTTAACGTAGGCCGGAGGGGATCTCCGAGGGACTGTGGCTGATGAGGAGTAAACCTCGTTAAAAAAATCAATGGCGGGGCGGCGGCGGAGGGGCTTCCTCTCCGCTGACGGTCGAACCCAGGGGGGAAGGGACGGAGGCCCTAACCTTCCATTGCAAGGATTCAGCAGGCCGGGAGGCAGTCTCGCAACCGGGCTGCCTCATTCGGATGCGGCGTGAGGACGCCTGCTACCGGAGGATGGGGCGGAGCTTGCTCATGCATCCCCGTGACTAGACAGTTAAATTCACCGAAAGGCACCGTTACCGCTGCGTCCCGTACGCAGTGGGTGGTCGACTCAGCTCAGGCCCCCGCAGGCCTGACAGTCCATCAGGAATTTCTCTCCACGTATAAAAAAAGGATAATCCCATAATGCATCAGAAGCATGCATCTCCCTGCTACAGATTTTTCCTTACGAATAATTTTTATTGCATAAACTGTAGAAGAAATAGCGGAACAAATCTATCGTAAAAATTCTAATCAAAATTATTTGTAATTCTAATGTATATAGTGGTGATGTAACGTATGTAACTTTTTTAATATTCGCGAATGCAAATATAGTTTGCATGCAAATTTGCGACCTTATTGAAACTAAGCTCATAGTTTAATTATGTAATGACAGTACAATAACGCAAATTTTATATGAAAAAAAGAAATTGATAATGTTTTAAATGTAAAAATTTGTTTTACTTATTATTTTCATAATTTTTCCATGAAAACAGAGTATTTGTTCCGGTAATTTTTTTTTAAGTGCACAGTTTTTGTGAATACGGAAGTGATTTTAAAAACATACTTGAATATTTTTCAATGCAATATCCGTTGCATCATTTTTATATAATAAAATGGTAAAAATTCACTTGAAAATTACCCAATCCAGTTTAATGTAATTTTGAGATTGTATACAACGAAATTAGATTATGAATCTAAGTTACATATTATCATTACAGTTATAAAAACAATTGGGTGTGTCGTAAATAAATATGATAGAAGTGAATCTATTGTATTTCAGGGAAACATTTTCAATTAATAAAATACAACAAAAAGGCAACGTTACGCGATGTTCCCAGGCGGTCACCCATCCAAGTACTAAACGCGTCCGACGTTGCTTTACTTCAGTGATCAGACAAGGGCCGGTATTTTCAACACACTACCCGACACAGTGTTTACCGCCAACACTTTTCGTCACACAAAATGGTTACCGAACAGAGTTTTAAAACCCATTAGAAGTTTCACGTCGATAAACAGTAATAGTAACATTTGAACCGAGAATTATATAAGATTATATATTATATATTAAGACCATTCTTAAACCCAGATAAAACACATGTCTATGGAATATCATAGCATAGTCATATAAACAAAGTCACAGGCACCAGCTAGTGTATAATATAAATAATTTGTGCCAGATAATGTAGGAATAAGTGGATTTAGGTCAATGCGGACGCGATATCTCAAAAAGGATATGTGACGCGTACGTAGATTGTCATGAATGACATCACTTCAAGCTTAGATATGCTTATTCATTTACTTTGTTATATACACGTTTGACAATAACTTCACTGTGTAGTGTGGAAACTGGAAACGCTTGTAAGATATTAAATATAGATATGAATAGTGCCTGCGTTCTAGGAAATTAGTGAAGTGCAATATTCGGTTCTCTTTATTCGAGCATGTCAAATTTAATTCTAGATATGGTGTCGAGTAGTTTGGCCGGTGGCATGTCAATATTATTTTTCTATGTTCTGTAACATATGTAGGTAGATCTATATCTTCTATACATATAATAAGAATATAAATACAAGGTGTCTGTACTTTTTCGATTTTTATAAATAAAAAATGGTTCAGATGTCTTGGAATAAGTAATAAAATACATTTCAATCATTTTTAGATATGGCCGTCTATCTGTCTGTTTGTTTGCACACGCATCACTGCTAAAGTACTGCGTCCACTATAAAAACTCTTCAAGAAAATCGTAAATCATATCTTCAAACAATATTTAGTCTTTATTTCATTAAAATCCGTCCGGTCTATCAAAAGTTATTGTAATTTTAATGACGACGCGACCTTAATGCATTCAGATGAGTTTGTTAATAGCTGTTTTTTTTTTTGTGTTCCATTCTATTGAGCCCCCTAAAGTAGAGCCTTTTGGTCATTTATATCATGTTCACCATTCTTATTCGTTTAAGATTTAATTTATTTTTCAAAGTTAATGAGGAATGAAAGCCAAAGTGTTACTATACCGCCATGTGTTACTTACTATATGTTATCATACTGTATTGTGTTTCTTTGTAATTAATATTACTGCACGTAATTTAATATACACCTTTTCCTTTTCAATTTAACTAGAAGTATTGTCATCAATGACCTCACCTTTGATCTTCTCAATACTTGTTTTTATATATAACTAAAGGATAATTTATAATTCAACAAAGTTAACACAAAATATAATTATTATTTTTATACATAACTAGCGGGCCCGGCAGGCATTGTCCCGCCCTGATTATGAAAAAATCCTTGACAAATTATATACTCAAACGTTCCTCATCAATCACTCTATCCACCGGTGAAACCCGCATCACAATCCGTTCGGTAGTTTTTGAGTTTATCGTGGACAGACAGACAGACGCGGTAGGCGAATTTGTTTTATACTATGTAATGACTAGCGGGCACGGCTGACGTCGTCCCGCCCTGATAATAAAAAAAACCTTGACAAATTATACACCTGAGCCTTCCTCATGAATCACTTTATCTAACGGTGAAAACGGCATGAAAATCCGATCAGTAGTTTTTGAGTTGAACGTACAGTTTTTGAGGCAGACGTGGCAGAGGACTTTGTTTTATAATATTTAGTGATTCACGTATGAACTCATTGATGTATATATTCTTTACTTTGTTTATTTAATTTACCGACAATTTGGATTTATAATATACAAAAATTTGCAATTATTTTTTATACGGTAAAAAAATAGAAATTCAGAAAATTTTCCATGGCTATCTCCAACAAATACACTAATATTAGTTTTACTATTGTTATTCTCTTGAACATCGCTTACAATTATTCAAGCCACATCCTTAGTAGATATGCAAATAACAGTTGTACCGCCTACGAAACATATTTCCTAAAAAAAAATTCAACGAACACTAATATTTTTTTCCGCTATAAAGTTTGTCAACTTTTACTAAGAACCGCAAGGCTCATCTAACAAGTGTGTCACATTTCGTTCACGGTCCGCAATTCAGTAATGTCGTGGTATTTTCGTATAAATGTCAAAAAAGTTGACATTCTAAGGAGGTTGGGAACGAAATCGTTTTTTTTTCTTAATCGTTTTTTGACGCTGGTTTTAAATAACGAACTGAAACGTCTTTATTAATTTGACGTGTCCATACGTTGTATATTAGAGTTTTTAATCGATTAACTCAACGGACTATAACGAGCTATCGTCAATTAAACTCATATTATCCTATATTTATTATCAATAAAGTGTTATCTCGGTTTCAAATAATCAACACCCTAACGAATTTATAGGGGCTTATATTAAAAAAACACTATTACCTTAGAGACTGAAAAATATAGAGTGCATGTAACCGTCACACGTGATTGAAGTACAACTTCTTTGGCGTTATAAGAGATGGCGATTAAGTTAAAAATAAATACATCATATGAGAATTTCAAAAGGCATCTGTTGATGATGTAACGTTATTAATATATACATTTATTATCGTCGACCACTATATATTTTAAAACAATAATTTAATTACTCTCATACTTCACATTTTAATTTAATTCGTTACTTATCATAGTAATCTGTTCGTACTTTTCTATATTTTATTTACTTTAATAACAAAGAGTTGCTTATAATATTTCCTGTGTTATTTAAGTTCCGAATTAGCTGATAGATGGCACTACAGATAATGAAGCTTTGATTTAATTTGTTACTTACATTGAAACCAGATGGCAGCACGGTCGCGCGCCCATATATATTATTATTCAATTTAAGATTTTTCAAAAATTTTGATTGATTTGTTTATAAATTATTTATTGACACAATCAAAAATATTTAAAAACCGGACTGTACAGAAACGTGACGCCATATTGCCATAACGGACTTCCGTTGCATTATCGTCCAGTTACCTCTTAGCCGCGCCTAAAGAAGTTTTACTTCAGTAACATATGTTATTATAATTATATGTATCTCGCGACTCGGTAAGTGTTCTATTACGAAATAATTATTTTTATCATGCAACTCATTTAATTTTTTATACCATATTAATATTGGAATAATATATACTCGTACTAAACATAATTTCATTCTAAACAATTAAGTCGTTTTTGTGTTAATCTAGACATAGAAACACACTTGTAATACATTTTTAACCCGTATAGGTATATCCGTCTTTCCAGTTAGAATTCTTTAATATCGTATAAGTAACGAATATCAATCTGCTGTAATTTATTATAACAATTTATAATTTTTTAATTTTTAATTATAAAATTATAATCAATATATTTAAAACACAATATAATTATTTATAAATTTCAAATCTTTTCTGGCTTTAAACGGGACATTCGAGATTACACTTGGAAAGAAATTACACGTACGGTCAGAACTATAGATTTATTAATATAGATAATTTACGTACCATTTTACTATTATCGTGTATACAACATATCATTTAAATGTGTCTTTAAGCATTCACGTGTTAATTAGGACAATATTTGGAGAATGTTATAGCGACATCACCTATGAAAATGTAATTTTTTAAATTATTTTTAGTTATATTTCAAGCATAATTTTGCCATCGCCAATAATTTAATTATTAAATCGTCGCTTTGTCTGTCCGCTAGTTCTTGGGTAACGTTTTAGTACATAATGAGGATAATTCCAAACGAATTCAAACTGCCGTCAGCGAGTTCTCTAGCATATTGCTAAACAGTTAAATATGGAACAATGGAATGCAGATCTAATAATAATTCCGCAATACCTCGTGTCCGTCAAAGTTTTATTATTAAACTGGCTTATGCCCGCGGCTTTACTCACTTTAATTTGACCTATTCCTCGGAATAGGAATTGTTTTCTGGATGAAAGTGTCTACCACCTTTTGTCTACCCTTGAAACCAACCCCTAAAGCATAAGAAACAAAAAAATCACATTTATAGTATAAGCTAGGACTACATTTGTTACTTAGGTGCAACAAAGAAAATTTAAAAAGATATATCTGAAACATGAATCTCTGTCAAAACAAATTATTTTATTGCTATAAATAGTTAATGTTATATATTTTTCTTTTACCAATTAACTATGTTAAAATGGTACGTTACGATAGTATACGTTTTATTTCTTTTTCGTTTTTATTTCCAATGAATTACATTACATTTTACGATTTCCTTTTTTTTTTTACTCTGTGTAGGTAATTATTTCTGTGTTCGATAAGCCCGAGCAATAATCACGTAATTATCAAATATAGGCAAACCAATTTATGTTTTCATTTAGACATAACTCTGTATGACAATGATCTTTTAAATAAATTTTATCTTGTTTTAGTTTAGGAATAAAAATAATGTAATAAATGTACGTAGAAAAATAATAATAAAACGTAATTACAATCAACATAAAGTAATAACAGAGTAATAAAATAAACAATATTTTTAAAGTTCATGCAAACCGAGCTACGAGCACAGCCAGTTCAATATAGAATGTTATTTTAGTATAATTAATGTAAACAACGCCATCTATGTTCGATCAAGCAAAACAAGCTGCGATAGACAATCATACGTTTATCAATCCATCAAGTGTTAAATCTATTCGTTTCAAAGTATATTATGTGAATTGAAATAAATATTTTTCGTTCCGGATCAAAAATAGTTATGTTATGTTAAAAAATAAGTCATAGTAAAACATATTTTAGAATATAATAGAAATGTGCATAGATTCACAACACAGAAATGGTAAGATCGCTTGCAGACAGATAGCGCAAATCTAATTTAATTCAGGGAAAACAGCTTGTTCACTCCGTAAAATTGCAACATCGTATCGCAAGGATCTTTTGTTGAAATGGCGTACCTAATCAATGACTCCTTTAACCAATGTAGCAGATAGATAATATAGAAATGATGGGATATGAATAACACTATTTTTTAATCTTATTTATGATCACGAAGTAAAAATTGTTTGTTGACTATAATTTGGTAAAATTTCTAAAAAAAAAGCAGTAATTTCGAATGATCTAATTAGAATTTGTTTATCTATTTCTTTATTAACAATTACTATTTTTTTACCCGAGTGGGTGAAACGACGGCAATGATTTTCAAGTGTTTTTTTTAGTAATTGTGCATATGTATACGACGGACCATATGCTATATATCGTCCCTGACCAGTAATACAATCGTTATTTACTAATACAATAGTTCATTATTATCGCCATCTGTAAAAGAATGTTTAAGATCAAATTTGACACTTACTTTGTTTCATATTTTCATGCTTCTAAACCCACTGGTTTAAGCTATGCGTTATTTGTCAGGTTTGGAATTTATTAACTAGACTAACTTTTACTCGCGGCCTTGCTCGCTTTGTAGATTTAACTTATCCCTATCTTTTTCTCTATACCTTGTTAACGTGTATGCAAATTTTTATGTTGATCGGTTGAGTAGTTCAGGTGTAAAAGCGTATAAAGACATAAAACGAAACTCACATTCGTATTTATAACTAGCTGTGCCCGCGTCTTCGTCCGCGTGGAACCTTATGTAAAAACACAATGGTTAATAAAATCACCTGAATGTATTTAAAGTCCATTTACTTATCTACTTTTCTCTCTTATAAACGCCGCGTCGTCATTAAAATTACAATAACTTTTGATAGAGTGGACCGATTTTAATGAAACAAAGACTAAGTTACTCTCGAAGACATGCTTTATGATCTTCTTGGTTGCTTGATTTTTATTGTGAACGCAGTGCTTTAGCAGTGATGCGTGTTCATACAAACAGACAGACATACAGACATTTCTAAAAATGCTTAAAATGTATTTTATTACTTATTTCCTAGACACCTGCAACATATTTTTCACGAATATCGAACAAGTACAGACACGTTAGATTTACATTATAATTATATTATTAGTTACGATGTCGTGTAGTGAACCAGCTGGTGTTTTGACTTCGCTATAAATCTCCCTTATCTGTTTGACGATAAAATATTGACCTTTCCCAAGAATACTACAATGATTTAGTGTTAAATAGTAAATAATTAGTTAATTACCTTGTTTGTGCATCATTGTTTAATGAGATGTTATTCTGCGTTCGCGCCTTATTCATCCACACATCAGTTGGCAATATGGGGTACAGTGAACTGTGTGATGCATTCGACGATCTATTATTTAGAATTGAAAAGTTGAGGTGAGCAGTAAATACAAGCAGTAAAAATCCTTAACAAAGTATTATCATTCTTTTAAGACTTTGATATGCTAACGTTAAATGGGAAATTAAAAAAGTCCATAACATAACATTTAATTTTGTGACAAAAGTGCGAGCAGTTACATTAAGTAAACATTTAAACAATTATAGCACGCTCTTAGAATGACCTGTAGTGGATTTTATATTTTATTCATAATCTTGTGTTATTTGGCCCTATATTTTGTAATATTGGTGGTGTTTTACGTAATATAGATTGGTTATTGTGCACGAGTGTCGTTGATAGGAAATAATACCATGGATTCTGACTTTCCACAAAAACTCCCGGGAAAGTTCTAACAAGATAGCAGCCATCTTGTTAGTTTATTGAAATCATCACAAGAAACTTGTAATATTATTTAATTACCTACTCGGCAATGGCAGTGATAATCTGCTAGATGATTGAGAAGAAAATAAAAATAACACACTCTAATAAAAAAAACAATAGTCAGAAAAATAAATACGGAAGAAAAAGTAGCATTTTATATGTTTTAGTTTTTGATTTTAACAACATCATTCTCTTTTCTTCTTCTATTTTAAGGTGAATGTTTACCAAAATATTTTCGTGTAAACAAATTACAAGGATGTTAACTACGTGCCTTATTACAAGGAGTAATTTTTCTTATAGGCTTCTCCGGCCCGTGTCAGTCCAAGGCATGATGGAGCACGCACTGCAGCACCGTGAGCGAGTCGGGGTACAGGACTTTGTCCTCCTCGAGGATTTTCGCTCCGAGGCCGCTTTCATAGACAATCTTAAGAAACGATTCAATGAGAATATCATTTACGTGAGTATCATATTGTATATCAAGTCATCCCATGCTTCAGGTCAATAGCGTAATCAGTTAGTAAAAAAAAAACGCCTGGACTTGGTATCCAATCCCCCTCTGTACTAATGTTTACTTCTGTGTAATGTTGTACATTACATAAATATACAACACTAGCCTCTACCCGCGACTTTGTTCGCGTGGAATAGTTACCCTGGGCTAACGCTAACACGCAGCGGAAGCTCTCAAGAGGAAAAAAACCCCGACTTTGAAATATTCTTCACTGATGCTCCGCTGATGATATATAGCCTATAACCTTCCTCGATAAAGAAGCTATATAGCACTCAAATCGGACCAGTAGTTCCTGAGATTACCCCTCCCCAACGTCACAAACTGACAAACTTTTCCCTCTTTATAATATTAGTATAGATTAGTCGACGCCAGTTTGTTGCAAGCGATGATGTCTTAATTGATAACATGTTCGGACATTGCGTCAATGGACGTATGTTCGAAAACTTGCAACTGTGTCGGAACTTCTGGTGACGGGAAACATTGTGATGAAACCATAGCATGGTGTTTGGGTTTTTATAAATCCGTCTGGTTAGCTATCACGCTCAAGATGAAAATCTGTCGCCGAGCGCCAAGCGCCTTGGCGTGTTTTACATCTTAGACCACGTCATCATTTAATATGAAATGAGATTGTGATTAATTGCTAAAATCTACAAAATAAAATAGGAATTTAATTTTAATTGACTATAGAGAAATGTAATGACACAGTATAACTATTTAACTCAATTAGTTCTTAATCAGCCTTGTTATCAAGATAAATTTCAATACAAATATTAAGATCATTAACAGCGCATCGAAAGAGTTTTAGACCGACATTAGACTAAATATTTAAAATTGAATATTATTACTAACAATCTTAGGAACCCACACTAAATTGTTTACAAGTATTGATAAATATTCTTACATATAAATAAAATGGTAGAGGGTTGCCGTTGGTCGCACTATATGCAAAAAGTACTGAATATATTTCAATCTTTTTTTTTTGTTTAATTTCTTAGACACATACTTTACTAATCATAACTTAATTTAATATACACTGATTAAAGTTTTGATACAGACTATGATTTTTCTAAGCACTATACGATTTGTTTTCTTGCCTTGCAGAAGTAGGCAAACGGTGTGGTCGTTATGTTTTTTCCTTTGTAAATAAAATATAAGAGATAATAAATAACATAGATGAAATTGTAGATATGAGCTAATAAAGAATATATTTGTCTACAGACCTACATCGGTAATGTATTGATATCTGTGAACCCATATAAGAACTTGCCAATCTACACGGAGGAGAAGACTAAATTGTACTACAAGAAAGCCTTCTTCGAAGCACCTCCGCACGTGTAAGTGATATTTTCTATTAGTAATATATCACTAAATCTTATAAGCTAGCTAATAATCTAAGTCATGATTGTCTAGTTGTTTAACCGATGGAATATCAATTCGGTGACCGCACGTATGCATCCCGGCATGGACCAACGAGTTTGTCGGAATATGCATACATTTACTGATTTAAATTGGTGACACTATCGGCTGAGAGTATAATGAACATCGTGAGGAAACCTGAACCTGAGAAAAGTTTTGTAGTATTACTATATGTGGAGAAACGTAGAACTTGTGGATTTCTCAGAGTTTGAAATCGCCAATACGTCTTGGACTGGCGTGGTGATTATGCGCATACCTTGCTTCTACTTAAAGTTTATTAAATTAATTTAAATTTCTGTTTAGGCACATACTGCTTAAGACGATTAAACAAGTTTTAGTAATAATTTCTGGTGTAATTAATGCAGATTACAATCCCAAGTGTTCATTGCAAAAATGGAAATTAACAATCTGAAATAATCTTATAGTGATATAATATAAAAACTGTATCCCAACTCATCCAAAATCAGTAACAGTTTTTGTAAATTTGATATCTTAGAAAAAGTAATTAAAATTATAAAATAGATGACATAAACATATTTTGAGGTAACGGTTTATTTGGAAAATGTTATTGTAAAAATTCAGGTATATATGAGCGTTTTCGGTTAGGACGATTGACTGAAGAATCGAAAGTTAAGGATTTAGCACTCGCTAAAAATTATATTTGCTAAGTGTTTGAAAAAGTGGGTCGTTCAAACTAGACGCGATGTTAATTATCATCTCCACGTTACAGTACCTCTTAAGTGACAGGAGTTTAGTAGTCAACTCTTACTATTTCCTACCCAGATCTACTTTGAATTTTTTTTTGTTGTACAACATAATATAAATTAGGCAGACTATTAAAGGACAGTTCTATTGATTAATATTATAAGACTAATAAAAAATCAAATAAGCCTTAAGTTTAAAATTCATTCGCGTGTTAATATTATCTGCATCCAGTTTTTCTGTTACACATTTTTCTTCAACAAAAACCTCCTCTAAAGATTTCCATATTTTCGTATCTCTTGCTATTTCGATTTATACTCGGCCAGCTATTTCTCTTAAATCATCCTCCTATTTTTTATTCTGTCTACCTCGGCTCCTTCTATTCTCTCTGGGTACAAGTATGTTATGAGTTAGTTCATTTTCCTTATTCGTGTCTTTATTATATGCCCTGTCTATCTCCATTTTAATTGGCTATACACTGTTCAAATATTTTAAAATTTTGTTAGTGCTCTAATTTAATTTAATTTTAGTTTGCCTCTTCTTTTGTTTGGGGCTCACGTTTGATATCAATAGGTTAAACAATAAACATGGTAGAATGCATGTATTGTACATTTTCTTTTTGTCACTCATTGTTTTTCAAAACTTCGCTGAGAGACCAATATTCGTCTCTTTTAAGACTTACCTTACTCCAAAGTCTCTGAAGCTTCTTACGGCTTTTAAGACATAACCATGAAATGTCAATGAGTTTAAACTTTTATTTACTTTTAGGTGATAATTAATTCGTGTCAGAAGATTTGCCTCAAATGTATGCGCAGACTATAGACCCACTGTAATTATAAGCGGTACTTCTTCATTATTTCTTAGTGCACATGGAACAGTTTCATGAATAGATATCGCATAACAATTATGTATATCTTTATATACTGTATTAATTCTTTGTAGCAAAGTCATAGATATCGGAGCTATCGATTTTCGATAACGGCTTACACTTGAAATCCGGTACGTGATGTGGGACACATTACAAACCTACATTATTTTTTTTTCATTTTATCGGTTTTGATACAAATAATATCTAATTACCAATAATACTTAGCTAAAAAATAAAAAAAATAACAGTGCGTGTATCAGTGTGTACACGTAGAGGAAGTGAAACTTTTTTGGCTCATATGTATTAAATTATATTACATAGAATGCTCATAAAATATACCTAGTCTTGCCATAAATACTGAAACAAAGGAAAAAAAATTCTATCGCAAATAACATTTATTCCTTTTACACTGTTAGTGTAATACATAAATATAAAACAATTTAAAATATAAAAAGGTTATTCGAAGTGGTCTCCATTGGCTGAAATACAGTCCTTTAAACGTTGAGGCCAGTTATCTATAAAAGCACGCACTCTTGTTCCATGGGAAAATTCTTCACTGCCAATCGTACGGATTGTTTTAGGGACTCCAAATTATCATGGCGTTTAGAGCAAGCCGTACTCTCTAAAACTGACCATAAATCATAATCCAGCGGATTAAAATCGGGACTAGACGACGGCCAGTCTTCAGCTCTGATGAAGTCCGAAACGTTCGTTTCCAACCAAGACTGCGTAGACCGAGTTTTATGACCCGGCGCCGAGTCTTGCTGAAAGGACCAGGTTATTGAACATGGTGTTGTTAAGGGGCTTCACTACCTTCTCAAGAATGGTATCTTGATACACTTGTGCCGATGTTTTGATATCTTTCTCACAAAAGTATGGCTCAGTCACTCCTTCATAGCTAATACCCCAACAAACCATCACTGAAGTCGGATAGTGCCCACGTTGCACACTGTCGACTAATTAGGAAGCTTCCTTAAAGCTTTGAGCATAAATACGGTCATTTTGTTTGTTAAAATGTTGATCAATTATAAAAAAAATCTCATCTGTAAACAAAATTTTTCTGTGACCTCCCTTTGCGAACCGCTTCAGTAGTTGTTTCGATTTTACCACCCTATTCTTTTTTAAAAAATCGGTTAAGAAATGACCAGTACGTTTCTTATAGGCTGCAAGCCCTAAGTCATCTTTTAAAATACGGGACATGGTTCTAGGTGCTATCTTCATCTCCCGAGATCATTTGTTTCGGACAGAATTTCTTCGAATTCTTTCCCTTACTGCTTTGACCACCTTTTTCGTACGAACACTATGTGGATGGCCAGATCTTTTTTTTAACACATAACGCGTAACGAAAATTTTTCCCTACCGCGCCATAAGAAGTTTAATTTCAATAAAAATTGTAGTTTGAATACTAATTATTTGTGATTTTCGGCTTATAAAAATAGTAATATGACAAATATGTGGACATATTTAGACGAACGCAATAAAAAAAGGGAAATAAATATGAAAACAAATTTATTTGTACAATGTAATCATTAAAAATTAGTTGAATTGACAGATTTGGACACTGGTAATGCTTGAGCCACTTCAATGTAAGTGTAACCATTTTCAATTAAAGTTACATCTTTAAACTCCTGAGCATCACTAAGATTCGGCATTATCACTCAAACTTATCAAATGAAGCTTCCTTCACTCAATAACAACATTTAGAAAACATAAATAATGTTAACATTTTGAACAAACAACAATAACCTGCAGAATTCCATACACTACGTAGCAAATAAATTAACAGATAGAAAAAAGAAAAAACAAATGAAAGCCTTAAATAAATCCTATTCAAAAGCTTCTTTTTTCAAATTACATAATACTTTTATATATGGCCAGTACGAAATAAGAAAATATTTTCTGTTATTCTGCCTTTTTTGCGTTCCTCTAAATATGCCCATTTTGATCTTTTTTATCAAAACATCCAAAATGTATTCTTAGCAAAGAAAAAACAAGTAAAATATCCTATAAGAAAGCTTCGTTTTTTTTAATTACATAATACTGGTATGCATGGCCGGTACGAAATAATAAAAGACTTCCTGTTATTCTACCTTCTTTTTTGTGTTTTCGTACGTGCGTAAACATTGTAAATGTTCTTAAAATGCATTTTAATTAATTAATAACTTAACTAAATAAACATTTAAGGAACATTATAGACGATCACCATTACAATTTTCAGGAATATATTTTAAAAAAGGAAGTACTACTTTGACATTGAATTGTAATACAGCAATATTGATTTTCTATTTCAGCTTCGCAATCGCTGATAACGCATATCGCTCGTTGGTTTACGAACACAGAGAGCAATGCATACTTATTTCAGGTAATTATTATATTAATATTCTAACTTCCGTTTGCGACTTCGTGGAATAGTTACTTTGTGGTAATGCTAACGCGCAGCGAAAGCTCTCAAAAGGAAAAAAAACTCGATTTTGAAATATTCTTCATTGGTGTTCCGCTCCTATTGGTCTTAGCGTGATGATATTACCACCTATAGGCTATCGATAAATAAGCTATCTAACAATGAAAGGTTTTTCTAATTGGACCAGTAGTTCCTGCGATTAGCGCGTTCAACCAAACAAATGAACAAACCCTCCATCTTTATAATATTAGTATAGATTTGTTACACTGCGTTGATGGACTTAGATTCGAATAGATACTCTTGAACAGCTATACTCAAGCTACTGCGGCCCGCCGGCTCTTTGAAGTAAGCCCACCCGAGTATACTTTATTTTCAATTATTTTTAATTTCGTGTCCATCAGAAAAACTATGAGCACGCTGCGTCATTGAAATAGATCCCAGATAACCCGACCGCAATGCGTTCCTTATGATAGAAGGGGTTATACCAATCTTGTTTTATTGGGCAACCAGTTTTCACTACATTCGTACGTTGTTAATTTGAAATTACGTTTTTTATTTATTACCTAAATAATTGTAGTTTGCGGTCCGCGACACCATGAGTGAAACGTGTTTGTGGCCCGTTTAAAAAAAAGGTTGAGTACCACTGCTCTAGAACTTTCGGTGAAAGATAAATATCATGATGAAGCCATAGCATGGTGGTAGGATTTTTTCCAAGTCCGCCTGGTTAGCTACCACCCTCAAACTGGAAATATGTCCCCAAGCACCTGTGAGTGTATTCCGGTAGCTGTTAAGAGCCAGTTAACATCAAACAAGTTAACATCAGGTGAAATGGTAGTCAAAGTAAGTTAAGAATCTACCTACGGTGAGCTTCAATGAAAATTTGTCTGAAGTACTCGGATATTATTATTATAAAATTCTCTATTTTTGTAAACATTCAGAATGTGTATAACGCATTCTAATCAGAAGTACTTCGAATTATGAACGGAAAAGCAAAGAAATTGACCATCCTTATAGCACATATAAATAATTGTAACTCTTATATTGCTTTAATATCACTTTACTGCGTAAAAATATCCATATTCTTACTTAATAATTTGTTTTAGTGCTATACAATATGTAATAAAAGGTGTTTTTTTTAAACATATAAGTATGAATAGTTAGCTTAGCTTAGGTTAGCTCAGATAGGTTGCGGACGACACCCTAGTCGTAGCCCAGGGGGGGGAATTCAACGAATTGGTGCGCCTGACCACGGAGGCCGTGACTCTCGTGGTCGGGCGCATAAGAAGGCTGGGCCTCGAGGTGGCCCTCAACAAGACCGAGGCCTTAATGTTTCACGGGCCTCGGCGGGGGCCACCTCCGGGGGCCCACATTTGTGTGGAGGGCGTCCGGGTCAGGGTGGGGACCAACATGAAGTATCTGGGCCTCACCCTGGACGGACGCTGGCGGTTCGAGCCCCATTTTAAGGGGCTCGGACCGCGCATAGTCAAGGCGGCAGCGGCGCTCGGACGACTCCTCCCCAACACGGGGGGGCCGGGTGCCACCTGCCGCCGCCTCTATATGGGGGTCATACAGTCCATGGCCGCCTACGGGGCACCGTTGTGGATCGACGCCCTCAGCGCCACAAATACCGTGTGCTGCGAGCCGCGCAGCGACTGTGGCGCGAGGGGATTCGAGGAACCGTACGGTGTCCTCGGGGGCGGCCATGGACTGGCTGGCCCCTTCCCTGGGAGTAGAGGCGGAGGGTGGCCGCCGTATACGAAACGGCGGCAAAACAGGGGGAGCCCGGCCCCAGGGAAAAGAGGAAAAGAAGAGAAGAGGAGAAAGAGGAGAGGGGAGGCAGGACCTGGCGGACGCGGAGCGGTAGATATAGTATCGACGCCGTCCGCCCGGCCTCCGGATTGGTGCAACCGACGAGGGCTCCCTACGCCGTCTGGTGCGGTGCTGACCGGGCACGGGGCTTCGGTTGGTACCTGCACCGGATAGCGCGCAGGGAGCCGACCGCCATGCCACAGGCGGCGTGAACCGACACCGCGCAGCACACTCTTCTGAGTGTGCTGCGGGGAGGAGCAACGTCGCACTCTGGCTGCGGCGGGGGCAAGACTCTCACTGCCGAGCGGGTGCGGCCATGCTCGGTAGTGAGGATAACTGGAATGCAATGGCCTCCTTCTGCGAGGAGGCGTCTCGCGAAGGAGGCGGCGGAGAGGGCCGTGAGCAAGACCCTCAAAGGCTCCGCCCGGAGGACGGGCGGGAGGCGTTAGTTTGACCGCCTCCTCCCACTGTACCGACCGGGGAAGAGGGCGGGGGGCCCATCTTTCCATTCACGCCGGCGGACGGAGGGAGGGCCGGTGTGTACCCGGCTGTCTCCTAACAAGACAGGCCCGGGGCGGCGATTCGCTGCTGGGCCAACCGCGGGGCGGCACGAGAAGTCTATAGAGACTCGTGCCGCCCCAACTATACGGCAACGACACCGTGGGGTTTTAGTCCGTGCGAGTCGGACATAACTCACCCTCTCCCCCAAGGGTGGTGTATCCAAAGGGATTTCCCCACGTAAAAAAAAAAAAAAAAGCCAGATAGGTTGCGAATTAGGCGGAGGGCTTGCCGCCATATACTTATACGGCGGCTAAGAAACGGAGAGGGAGCCTCTGGCTCCCAGGGAAAAGAGGAAAGAGAAGGAAAGAAAGAGAAGGAGGAGGAGAGTGGAGGCAGGACCTGCGGACGCGCGTACGGTCGATACACGATCGACGCCGTCCGTCCGGTCCTGCCGGAATGGAATCAGAGGAAGTGGGGCTCCCTACGTTCCGTCTGGTGCAGGTGCTACCGGGCACGGGGCTTCGGTTGGTACCTGCATCGGTGGCACGCAGGGAGCCAACCGTCGTATGCCATCAGTGCGGCGTTGACCCGGACACCGCGCAGCACACTTTGTCTGAGTGTGCTGCGTGGGAGGGCAGCGTCGCACTCTGGCTGCGGCGGTAGGGCGGGACCTCTCACTCCAGCGTGGTTGCGGCCATGCTCGGCAGTGAGGATGTATGGAACGCAATGGCCTCCTTCTGCGAGGAAGTCGTCTCGCAGAAGGAGGCGGCGGAGAGGGTCCGTGAGGAAGACCCTCAAAGTGGCCGTCTCCGCCAACGGAGGACAGGCAGGAGGAGGCGGCAGTTTGACCGCCTCCTCCCACCTAACCATCTAGGGAAGATGGGTCGGGGGGCCCATCTTCCCATTGCACAACCGGCGGACGGAGGAACGGCCGGTGTGTACCCGGCTGTCTCCTAACAGGACGGGGCCCGGCGGCGACGCTTTCGCTGCTGGGCCAACCGCTGGGGTGGCACGATGAAGTCTATAGAGATCTCGTGCCGCCCCAAATATAGCGGCAGACGTACACCGTGGGGTTTTAGTCCGTGCGAGTCGGACATAACCCACCCTCTCCCCCAAGGTGGTGTATCCATAAGGGATTTCCCCACGCTAAAAAAAAAAAAAAAAAAAAGATAGGTTGCGAATTGCATGTATAAAGCAACAGTCCAAGCCGAGGTGTGCAGCGCACCCTTGAGCTAGTTGTCAAAATAAAATCGGCTGAGTGACTTAAGCGCTCGCCTTAGTAGTCCGGTGAAGCTGTTAAGACCTTACTAGGTCAATAGCGTAGTCAGTTCGGAAAAAAAAGTGTTTTTTGAAAATGAATCTCTAATAACAATTGGAACAAGGTTGGGAGTTGAAACTTTCATAAAAAATATTCCTCGTAGCAATGAGAAAGGTGTTCAAGTATGAACTGACTTAGATAATAAATTAACGCAAACGTTTATACTCTTTTTTTAACAAACTCCAAAAGCGTTTAACGAAAGTTTTAGAAAGCTCTAACCGATATCGAAGAGAAAGTTGTTCACTTTCAGAAAATTGATTCCTAATAAATGTTCACACCAATTATTATTACAGAACTTTGATTAGGATGTTACCTAATATACGTGGTCGGAAAGTGATAATAAATACATTTGTGAATATAACAAATATGGATTTATTAGTCCTAACTCAATGGGATATAAAAGCTCTTATGTAATCAAGTTTAAATCTATAAATTTGATTTGTTTTTTTTTTCGATCTGACTACGCTATCGGCCTAGCAAGGCCTTAACAGCTTCACTGGACTAGTGATTTATGGTCACTGTAAAAAATGCCTAGACATTCGATCAATCTGTTTAGATATTTATATCCTTATGTGTTATTTTATTTCTATTGTGAAACAAAATATATTTCCAAATAATAACCTTCTTCTTATATCTTCTATACATATAATAAGAATGTAAATGTAGCATCTCTGTACTTTTTAGATATATGCGAAAAAAAAATGTTGCAGGTTTCTAGGAATCTGTAATAAAATACGTTTAAATCAATTTTAGCAATGTCTAGCCTGTTTTAGTCTGTTTGTTTGAACACGCATCACTGCTAAAATACTGCGTTCATGATAAAACGTCTTCAACAAAATCATAAAGCATTCCTTCCAGTAACATATAGTTTTTTTTCATTATCATTGATTCACTCTGTCAAATGTTATTGTATTTTTAATAACGACTCGACCTAAGTACGACAGAAAAGTAAATAAGTAAATGGACTTAATACATTCGGATAACTTTATTAGTCGCTGTTTTTTTACATAAGGTGTCACACGGACGAAGTCGCGGGCACGGATAGTTAATTATAAAATGACAGACACTAAAGATAAGATTACATAATTCCTAAGTAAATAACTATTATTTGTCATCGGTTTAAAAACTTCTGCGAAGAAAAATCTGATGAACATTACAAATTTTCCAAACTTCCCAGGCGAATCGGGATCAGGTAAGACTGAAGCCTCAAAGAAAGTTCTAGAATACATCGCTGCTAGAACTAACCACTTGAGAAACGTCGAGAATGTCAAAGACAAACTTCTCCAGAGCAACCCTCTCCTCGAGGCGTTCGGCAACGCTAAAACCCATAGGAACGATAACTCTAGCCGCTTCGGTAAATACATGGACATCCAGTTCAACTACGAAGGCGGACCGGAGGGCGGGCATATCCTCAACTACCTTCTGGAGAAGTCCAGGATTGTCAGCCTTATGAGTGGAGAACGGAACTTCCACATATTCTACCAACTACTCGCTGGCGGTGATCCGGAACTATTGAAGCATTTGAAGCTACAGGGACGGCCTGAGGCTTATAAATACACAACTGATACGGTAAGGTAATTTTTTATAGTATAAACTTGTATTGATTACAATGGTATTATTTGTATAACATATAAATGATAGTTAACCCTATTGTTTCTCTCAGAAAAACATTTTTACCGAGTGTAGGAAAGTTTACTATCCAAATGATAAAAACAAGGGGATGAATACTTCCCAAGAGTTTAATGTAACGCTGTAATATTTATAAAATTTATGTTATGAAGGAAATGAAATTATCTGAAAAGAAATTCAAACAGTATGGACCTTAGCCTCATGGTTCGATATACACAGGTTCAAACCCCGGTATGTACCAACGAATTGCTAGGAATTCGTGTGCATTTAGTCATTTCAATTTTTAAATGAGTATGGGCTGAAGGTGAAGTAAAACCTCTTGAGGAAACCTGAACCCGAGAAGTGTTCTTGTAGTATCGCCTTATGTGAGGAAATACAGAACCATGGACGTCTCGGAGTTTGAAATCGCTAATATGTCGTGGGATGGCGCGGAGCTTATGCCCATAACTTCCATCGGGAAGAGGCCTATGGCCCTGGAGAATATCTTTTTCAGGCTAATGTCAGTGATAAAGTGGAGTGGGGTTGCTTATTTTCGATGACGAAAAGACAAGGGGTGTTATTACAAAAAGTTAAATACATATTGAATACTTGCTTTAAAAAAGTTTGGATATTTAGATTTTTTTTTGACTGAAGGTTTACCCCTCAGCCCACAGGGTTCCTCTACCAATGGTAGATAGAGACCTTTTTATGTAATTTAGATTTTTTACTCTTTTGTCTATTTAGTTTAATTTTGACGTTAAACTTTTTGTTGGTATCTTTTCATTGTTGTCTATTTCACAATGTCTATTTCACTAATGTTTTTTACTTATTTTGTTTTGATTCTACTTTAATTTTATGTTCTTCTTTACTTCGCGATGTTGTTTCTGTTTTTCATTTTTGTTAAATTTTATTTACTATTTTAAATTACCTCAATTTTTATACAAAATTTAGCAAGTTTTCCTTTATTCTCTCATGACTTCACTGTGTTATTTTATACTGAAATTTTGAGTCTTTAAGTTAATTTTGTTTGTTTTCTTTTATTTCACTAAAATTTTATCGATTTCAAGATTTCATTAAGTTTTCATTTTCACATTTTCCATTTAACTTCAATTACTGTTATAATTTTACCATATTATAGAGTACATATTTAGATTGAATCTATGGCATACAGCCTGGATTCCCCACTTATTTTTGTTTGTTAGTAACCTGCTATCCCCACACGGCCGGTTGTCACCTTTCGACATCTGGATGTGGATACTTACGTATTAAATGCACCGCGCTCGCCGAACGTTCGACATCTTGCTCTTCTATCTCTGTTTGGCTAGGTTAGCTTAGACTTTCGAAAAAGGATAACACGGTCTTGCCGCGGCAGCCGTCGGCAGGTGCGGTGCATTTAATACCGAAGTATCCAAACTTTTTAAAGCAAGTATTCAATACGTATTTAACTTTTTTAAAGATATGCCAATGGTTATGTAAGCATAGTGAAGGGGGGGTTGAGAGCTATACTTACTTTCGCTGACGGGGCGGAAGGGAATAGAGGTGCTGCTCAAGAAAGACTAAAATTCTGCTCACGTAATACTTGAAACGCCCCATAGTATATACTATTGACAGAGGTATTATCCCCTTATTTGGTAGGGGAGAGTAGAAGAGAAAAACATATTGTGCCAACCATACTTAGGTGGGATAAAGCTATATCTACATATACATACTAATAAAGACATAATAATCTATAGATAGGCAGTGGGGAAACGGTTAAGAACATGTCCCTCCTCTCTTTCTCAGCCGACTTTCTTCATTCTTTTTTTATTTTGTAGCTATTGATGAGCTAATCAAAATTTTTCTCTCTATGATCGAAATTCGACCACTGGAGGAGCACCTATCATAATAATTATATAATTTCAGACGTCAAACGCGAACCAAAGGTCGGCCGATGTAAACCAGTTTCGCGCAGTACAAGAAGCAATGAAGGTGATAGAGATTGGGCAAAGCGAGCAAACAGAGATGTTCGAGATCGTCGCAAGTATACTGCACCTAGGGAACGTGAAATTTGTGCAGAACGACAAGGGCTACGCGGAGATCCTGTCCCATGATGCAAACAGCGGAAATACTGCTGAGGTAATTACTTCATTTAATGTTGACAACCAATCTGCTAAACTATTACTGCCATTGTCGAGTACGTAATGATATTAAAAGTCTCTTGTAACCAATTCGATGAAGTAACAAAATGGTGATCTCCTTGTTACAACTTTCCATGGAGTTCTCGTGGCATCTCAGAATTCATGCTCCGTGGTATTATTTGCCATTCACTTCACTCGTGCACAATAACCGAACTATGTTATCTGAAAGGCCACCGATTTTACAAAATATAGAGTCGAATAACACAAAATTATGAATAAAATATAAAAGTTCCTACATGACAGACCAAGATCCCGCTAAAGACTCTAGTTCCCACCATTGTTCTTCTATTTCTTACTGCTTAGCTCCGGAACTGTCGGAACTCGTAAAGGTTTAAGCTCCATACATACGCATGTCGACCTCATGTGGCACAAGTCAAGAAATTGTTGGGAACATAAGCTTAAAAAAATACCTGATTTATTAGAAAATTCTGAAAAATAACAAAACTTTTTTTTATTAACGATGAAATTTACGATGTCCTATAAAACTTAAAACATATAAAGTAAAAGAAACATGTGTTCAAATTAACTCGTGTAATTTATCTCGTAATTCCCTCGTATCACTTTTTCGGCTTAAACTAAAACATTGCGAAAAATTAATACTGGCGTAATTTCTTTAATAAAAGCAGTGAGTAACGTAATTGCTCGAATATTTAAAGTTAATATTGATGGTTGCCTCAAGGCTAGCTTCTGGGACCATTGTTTTACAATTTGTTTATGTAAATATGCGGCCTCGTGCTATTAGAGAGAGCCATTGTGTTTCCGAACAGTACACCTTTGGTTTAAGATTATTCTCGAAACATCCAATACAAGCTAAATGTATAATAACCATATTTCATAATAGAGATACGTCATACGCGCTTCGACAGCGCATTATTAAAACTTGGTTAGCTAGCAAACGTGATCTAGCCCCGTTGTTCCGCCCGTACCTAAGCAACATATAACTATTTCTTTTTCACGACCGATATTGAGAATGTGCCATCTTTCTACATTTTATCTAAGACAGTGTGGCGTTACAATATTACTTTTCGTATGTGTGCGTTATCGTGCCATTTGTTTTGTCAAAATATCATGTAGGTAACGCATCTACAGCTTTTTAGTTATAATATCATTGATAATACAAGGTACAACCAAATAATATAGACAAAATTTAATGTACAATTTACATGCGGACGCCAAACTTTTTGACCGCTTTCGCTTTCGCTTAGTTTCAATTTTTTTATTTTTTTTTTTACTTATAAGTCTATTAGAGTTTCAGAATATTAGGATTTTTATCAGCACCATGCATTCAGTGACGTGTAAAGTGGGGTAAACGGTATGGTGCGCCTGGGCATTAAAAAAGAAAAAAATCGATAACATCATTTACAAAGAAATTTTATATACAAAGTACTTACGATTTTTTTATGTTTTTTCCTCTGTACATAAGGTGTATTGTTAAGATAATATATAATACAGACAAAGTCGCGGGTATTAGTTAGTAGAAAATATGTTTTTGTCTTGTTTGTATAACAAAACGTTATCATAAAATAGTATATATATGTATAAATAAACGAGTTTGTTTGTTGTTTTATCGGGAGGACGTGTAATACGTTGCGAAATATCCTAAAAACCACATACGAGAGATAGCAAAAGGTCATTTTTAATTCGTATGAACAATTATGTTTATCATAAAATAAATGTTTTGCTATATTTAAGTACCGATAGTTTAGTGAAGGTCTTTACAAATTCTGACTCTATAATTGATAAAACTTACTCAACAATAGTAATACCAGTCTGTGAGTGTCCCACTGGTGGGCCAAAGTTTCATTAGTGAGAGAATATACAGGCATGATCACTACAGGTCGGTTTTTGTAGGTGGTAGAGCCGCGCCGAAGGTATTACTGGTTTCAGTATGAATGGGTCGACTAGCCCGCGGTACTACCACCCGACCCACAGAAAACCGACGTGACGTAATAGTGCTTCCATTGTTGCGTTTCGTTCAGTCAATGACAGCGCCGGAGACCCACCTTCCCTCTCTCCTCTCTCGCCCCGAACACAGGCTAGTAACGCACTTTCGACTCCCCTGGTGTTGCTAGTGTATATGGACGGCGGTGACCACTTAACATCTAAAAAACAAAAAAAAAATACATCGTCCCATGACGTATTCGTGATTACAAATAGAGAGAAACCAACGGTTCTGTATTTTCCCATCATATGATGATACTACCTGATTATTTCTCTGGTTTGGTTCTCATGATACTCTTGTACGTCGTCATGTCATACTGTTAGTTATTTCAATTATTATTTTTTTTAGTCATAGGAGGCAAACGAACTAGTGGGTCACCTGATGTTAAGTGATCACCACCGTCCATAGACACTAACAACACCAGGGGAGTCGAAAGTGCGTTGCCAGCCTGTGTTTGGGGGAACGGGAGGGAGGGGGAGAGGAGATGGGAGGGGAGAGGAAACGGGAGGGGAGGTGGGCCTCCGGTGCTCTCACTGACCGAACGAAACACAACAATGCAAGCACTGTTACTTCACGTCGGTTTTCTGCAAGAGGGTGGTGCTACCCCAGCCGAGCCGACCCATTCATGCTGAAACAAATAATAGCTTCAGCGTGGCTCTACCACCTAAAAAAATATATAAGAATTCTGGAAGAAATAGAAGGCTGTTTGGCCATAACAATTATTTTGCTAAATCTTCTAAACATAACTCTAAACGCTACTATAACTTTGTCTATCTTTACTAATATTATAAATGCTTTTGTGAGTGTGTTTGTTACTCTGTCACGCCTTATCTAAACGATCATTTTTTGAGACCGAGATCTTAAAATGGCGGATCAAGTTTTACATTTTTTTTTATTTCACGACGTCGTAAATTGTAAATCTCATGTATTAGTTAAAAAAAATTCGTACAAATGAAAAAAATAATTTAAAAATACGTTTTATATAAAAATTATGATTTTACAATGAATTAAAGTTTTGTAATAAACCGGGAATTTTTCAAACTTATACTGCCAACAGCCTTTTGACCTGTGCCTAATGGGATCTACATTCATTTCTGTGGAACTTAAGAGTTTACGGTTTTGGACAGTTCAGGGGTTAATCAATGCATACACGTTGTTAGAAGTTACACACAATGGCATTGGCCTTTAATCCAGTTCCTTTTTTTCCTTTTTTTACTTTACTTTATAGATTTTAGCTTTTGACTATAATCTCAACTGATGTTAAATAAAGATGTGGTCTGCGATGGTAAACACGTTAAACCTATAGTGGTACTAGCTCGCCAGTGCAGCTGACGGAACACACCAACATGTGCGTGGCGACAGATTTTTTACTGACCTTTTTTCTACATTACCGCGAGCGTAACAGCAAACGAAAGCTAGTGATTTATATAGTCTAATGAATAGTGCGCTTGTCCTTAGTTTATTATTTATATTAGTGTACGTTAAGATAGTGTCGGTTGGGACACCTCGAATATATGTTTAATCATTTCAAGATAATAACATTAACTCATCTTCGTCTCTACTTACTTTATCAGTTCTAGCATAAAAAATACTTTAATATTGTCCAACTCAGCTACAGCAGAATTCTTTAATTTTTTCTTCGATCTGACTACTCTATTGACCTAGCAAGGTCTTAACAGCTTCACCGGACTACTAAGGCGAGCGCTTAAGGCACTCAGCCGAGCAGAGAATTCTTCCAAAGAATCCCTGTTCAATATTGCTTTGCCAAATTGTTCTGCGGTTTTTCATAATTTTAAAATTCTATATTTAAATGAACGAGAGGTAATATATTTTTTATTCATTTTGCATTATCAATTGTTACAGCTTCTAAAAGTGAATCCGATAAAACTACGTGAAGTTCTAACTAGTCGTACCATCGATGCACGCGGTGATGTCGTCAACACCCCATTAGACATAGGTCAGGCTCAGTACGCAAGAGATGCTCTTGCTAAAGCGATATATGATAAGCACTTCAGTTGGCTGGTGTCTAGATTAAACTCCTCACTTGCTCCCAAAGAAAAAGACGCCAGGTCTTCCGTCATCGGTATTCTGGATATTTATGGATTCGAAATATTCCCTAAGAACAGGTAAGTTTATTTATATATTTGCAAGTGGAACAAAATTTGTACCAATACACATTTATCCGGTATGTCTTTCCTATCGTCTTAATTTAGATGTGAAGAATCAAATAAAGCTTAAGGTACTTCATTTTTTTTCTTAGCAGATTTCAAATAGAGAGAAGGAACGTAAGAAAGATTTTATCGAAACTTCATATGAATAATAATAGATTAGAGGAACATTTTAAAATAACATGGTACTTATTTAAAAAACCCATATTTAAAATTATTATATTGAAAGATATTTGACAGTCTAAAATAATTACACGCTAATTTTGAAACTCATTGAAATTCAATTTCAAATTCATATATTGGACGATATTTTACATTGTAAGAACATGGCATCTATTTTGAAACGTATTGAAATTAAGTTTAAAATTTATTTAAATTCGCGTGCAGCTTCGAGCAGTTCTGCATAAACTTCTGTAATGAGAAGCTCCAGCAGCTGTTCATCCAGCTCACGCTTAAGCAGGAACAAGAGGAGTACCTCCGCGAGGGAATCGAATGGGAACCTGTTGAGTACTTCAACAACATTGTCATTTGCGACCTCATTGAAGCAAGGCACAGAGGTATCTATTTCATCTGTTTCTTGCGCTTTTATATGTTTATCTCCATAATTTTTCAGATAATATGTCATATTTTGAAACCATAATGCCTGAGATGTAATGTCTTTTGACACCGCGTCGACAGACCTATGTTCGGGTCTCTTTAATGACCCAGAACTTTCGGTGGAAGCCAATCGTGATGGAGCCATAATAGAGCTTTATCTGCCACCCTCAATTAGGAAATTTATCTCCACCTATAAGTGGGTTCCGGTAATTGCACTTGAAACCTAGTATTTTCTAGGTATTAGAGTTTTAGGTCACATCGTTGTTTAATATTAGGTGATATCGTGGTCAAATGTTGAAATCTAGACATCATTAAAAGACATAAAACAAGCGACCATAACCAATTAAAATTAATCTTATTTATGTAGGAGTGAAGAGCAACGTCCTTGCCTTACATATGTTTCGGGTACCAGTTTGTGGAAATAAAATTATTTGGTCATGTTTAGTTCTGTATTGCAATAGTATTGATGAGCAACCTAACCGAGTGTTTGAACGCAACTGACTCTCAAACTATGGTATAAATATAATTCAATTCAAATGTGTTAACATAATTAACAGCACACTTAATTACGCAAAAATATTCCCCCAGCAGTCATAACCGAATTACAGAGACTAATCGCTGAATGTATCCAGGTATCATCTCCATCCTGGATGACGAGTGCCTCCGCCCCGGAGACGCTACGGACGCCAGTTTTTTGGAGAAGTTAACTCAACATCTCGATGGGCACCGACACTTCAAGTCGCATCGTAAAGCGGACAGCAAAACTCAGAAAATCATGGGAAGAGATGTATGTCCTTATCCGTCTAATACTCGATCTTCTATATCTTCTCTTAAAGCTGAATCATTTTCTCTATCGTATTAGTTATTAATAACTTATTTCATTTCAGGATTTAAAATTACTTTGCTAAAAGTGTTTACTTAATTATTAGTTACTAAGACTTCGCTAGCCTTTATACCATCTCTTAAAGCTTCTCTCAATTCCATATCCTATTAGTTATTAATAAGATATTTCATGTCAGTATTTAGAATTACACTCTAAGGATGTTTACTTAATCGGTAGTTACTAAGACTTCTCTAATCCTGTAATTTTCTAATAAATAATCATCTTTTTTTTCATCTGCCTATTAAATGGAGATTAAGTTGAAATTGAGGTTATCAACGTTTTCATCACCAACGATCTATTTGTTTTTTTAATATTTGAAGGAGTTCTGTCTCGTCCACTATGCTGGTGAGGTCACATACAATGTGAACACTTTCCTGGAGAAGAATAACGATTTGCTCTACCGGGACATATCGTGTCTGATGGCGACAAGCGGTAACTCGATCATCGGCAACTGTTTCAAGGTCAGTTTTACTTTTTTTTTTTATTTGAATGAGCCATATTCAGTTAATTATAGTAATTTAAAGTGTCCATAAATAAGCAGATATATGAAGATACGTAATATATTTTGTAGGACTTAAACATGAGAAGTAAGAAACGTCCGGACACTGCAATTATGCAGTTTAAGAACTCATTGAATGACCTCATCAAGATCTTAAGCAGTAAGGAGCCTTCCTACATCAGGTGCATTAAACCCAACGACTTCAAAGCCCCAAGTAAGTTCTTCACATTAAATTTTTTTATTTCCTCTAGTTCCCTTATCAGCTTCAAGTTTTGAAGATGTTACGACATAATTAGGTTCATGTTCATTGACTTTTTGTGTAAATCAAAATACCGAATGACTTTTTCGAGCTATTTATAGTTCAATAGTAAACACCAGATCTCTTGCAGTTTTTTACATACTTGAATTGTATTGTCTCTGATATTATGTATTGATGATTGTGTACTGATTATGTAAAGCTCGTGGAAATAAACTTGGGAATGGATATAATTGTATACCTATCTAATGCATTCTTTAGCTCTAAAACATAGTTTCAATTTAACTTAACTAAATCTTCATCCTTGAAATTCTGTTTTTTTATTTTTATTTTAGCTATATTTATGAAGTTTTTGTCAATGCTACTTGATCGAATCCTTTTTGTTATGTTTTATTATTTGATATGAATCGATCCAAGTGCTATTATTCGCAAATATATACTTGTGAAGTGTTCTTGATAGAATTTTTAATATCGTCGACCCATTTAATTATCATTCTTATCTTTTAACCGATACTTAATTAGTTAAAATAATTTATAACATAAACATTTCAACAGTCATTGGTAAGTATGGATTGTTATTGTTCTTCGAGGTAAATGCAGTATTTAAAATTGTTTTAATGGTTCTTCCTAGCAAAGCTACGATTATTGCCTAAGAAACCAAAATAATACTTAGTATTGCCCTCGGGATTTTACAAAGTGTCTATATCTGTCTATATTATAACATACGATTAGATAATTACCACAAGATAATTAGCGAAATGATCTTTGCCAAAAAAATAATTTATCGGAGAAACAATGAGGTATAGGATCGATATAATGACTCATATTCAAATCTCTTATCTTATCTCTAATTTATTTTTTATTCAAAACAGATTTTATTAAACCACTATATTGTACAACGTTGTTAACATTTTGGATAACATACCTAGTTTGATTATTGAAGTTAGGTGGGTAAGTAAATTCAAAAGTTTTTGGCGGGATCTTAGACTGTCGTGAAGTGGATTTTAATTTTTATTTATAATCTTGTGTTATTTGACTCTATATTTTGTAATATTGGTGGTGTTTTACGTAATATAGTTCGGTTATTGTGCACAATATGAGCATGAATTTTGAGATGTCACAAATACTCCCTGGGATGTTCTAACGTGGTAGCCACCATCTTGTTAGAACATTGAAATGGTCACAAGAAACTTGTAATATAATTACCTACTCGATAAATACAGTAATAATCTAGGAGATAAGTGGCCGAAATTAAAACAAAAAAAAAATTTCAATACGGAATGTACATTCTAAAATATCCCAAAAACTCTCTGGAATGTTCTAACAAGAACGTTCACCATTTTGTTAAAAAATTATAATCACCAGAAGTCGCTAACTCTAAAACGCGAAACGCTGGCTCAGCTGATAGTCACAATATATAACAATTGCCATAGGAAAAGAAAATAATAAAACAAAAATATCATAGTTTAATATTGTTTATTTAACTTTAGTGCAATTCGACGAGAAACTGATATCGCATCAGGTGAAATATCTCGGTCTAATGGAGAACTTGCGCGTGCGCCGAGCTGGCTTCGCCTACAGACGTACTTACGAAGCATTTTTGGAAAGGTAACTATTGTTTGCGAGTATTACGACCGAAATCTGGTCAATATATATATAAATATATATAAAAATATATATAATATATAAAATATATAATATATATATAAATAATAATTATATATAAAAAATATATATATAAATAATAATTTAAAAATTATAAAGATAGCAGGTATCCCTAAATTGTTTTCACTGGAATAAATTTACGAAAAAATTTGCAATAAACAATTACTCATTCACACACATTTATAAATATTTTTCCAATCTAGAGAACGACTTGTAAGGAAAGTAAAAATATTTTTTTAAAATAATTAATTAAAAGTACATAATTCAAGGCAATAAAAATTTAAGGCAACAAAAAGTCAAGGCAATAAAAACTCAAGATAACAAAAATTTTGATACTTACGGACTTCACCATTTAATGGTGGATTATACTTGTTTATTGTTATTACCAAATTATTTACACGGAATACAATTTTCAGGTACAAGTGCTTAAGCGCCGAGACGTGGCCCAACTTCCGCGGCCCAGCTAGAGACGGGGTGCAGAAGTTGGTAGAAGCACTCAAGTATGAGAGAGAAGAGTTTAGAATGGGCAAGTGAGTAACATTCAATTTAACTAGTCTATCGTATTTTTTTTACAAATAGCTTAAACATTAATCAATACACTTAATATTTCTCATATTCATTAATTCTCACAGAGCAAATAGTGATGACTTTGTAGGCATTCCACGTGAAATCGGCTTGATTTTCTCAATTTTGTGATATGTTTTATTTAGTATCCTTTAAACTAACTCCTGATAAACGTTGAATTTTTTTTATTACTTATTTAAGCAATCAGTTTTTTTTTTCATTTTGGACATAAAACTTTTTTAATATTTTTACATTATGTATATTATACTCGTCCTTTATAGAGAAAAAATAATAATAGATACTTAAAATATTTTTATAAAGATTTTTAAATTTTAAAGTTGAAATCGTGTTTCAAAAACATTATTTTCTGTTGGATGATAGCGATTATCGCGCACTTTTAAAAATTATACTGTTTTGTCTATTATTAACTAACAGTGTTAATAAAAAATATGTATTAAAAAATATATTATTTATAATATCATTAGATAGTATAAAACAAAGTCCCCTACCGCGTCTGTCTGTCTGTCTGTTCGCGATAAACTCAAAAACTACTGAACGGATTTTTATGCGGTTTTCACCAGTGGATAAAGTGATTCACGAGGAACGTTTTGGTATATAGTTTGTGCAGGATTTTTTTATAATCAGGGCGGGACAACGTTTGCCGGGTCCGCTAGTATATAAATAATTGCCGAAAGTGCCGGAAACTAATGTTTACCAAATCCATAGTGTATTTCATCTCATTCTTTTAAAAATGAACCAAAATATTAGTGTCACTTCTACCCCATGTGAATTACACACAATCACACAATTTTATTACGATCATTTGGTAACTTCTCACCAAGCACCTTCGCTGAACCCCTAAAGCTATAGTTTACATCAAAGATTCCCCAAAATACAGTTCGTTACGCATTTCCTTCCAGCACCAAGATCTTCATAAGGTTCCCGAAGACCCTCTTCGAGACGGAAGACGCTTACCAAATAAAGAAGAACGACATCGCGACCATCATCCAGAGCCGTTGGCGCGGCTACTGGCAGAGGAAGCAGTACATCAAGATGAGGCTCGCGGCCATCGTCGTACAGAAGTGGGTGAGGAGGTACCTCGCCCAGAAGCTCAGGGAGAGGAGGAAGAAAGCTGCTGACGTCATCAGGGCGTTTATTAAAGGTAAAATGCTCAAAGACTCCGAGACAAAAAGTCGTATGCCTATCAAATATACTGGGTGACTGGTTGGTCACTCACAATATTGATAGACGGTACTCAATACTCGATTCTCGTTTTAAATCAATTAAGAAAATAGGTGCTTAATATTTATAAAATTCCAGTGTTATGATTTTTGTCCAGGATGAACTCCGAAACTAATCAACCGATCTTCATGAAACGTTGGCGTTTATGTATAATTTGGTCCAACCTGAGAGATAAGATAATTGGGCGTAATAAAACGGAAAGGATCCAACCCACACTATGGACAAAAATGAGCTATATATACCAAAACACTTTTTGTAGTTGAAACTATAATATAATAAAAACAATTTAAGTAAAATTCTAACGCATCATGTTATAATCACCACACGTTACCAACCCACATGTACGGCGGGTCATTATTTTTTTTAATTATTGAGAAAATCATATGTACCACAATATTCCAAATCACTTTTTAGTAAATCACAATTTAGTTAAACCCAACCCCGGAAAGTTAAAGCAGAGAATCAAAGACGAAACACTTAAAAATTTGAGTATCTCAAACCTAACAGAGTGTGGGATGGATCCTTTTCGTTTAACTACGTCCAATTTATATATTGATTAATTGCTTCAATATTTTTTAATGATTGTCAATGTTGATTATTGTTATTAATCGTAAGTTTCATCAGTCTCGCACAGATGGCGCTTTAAATTAGTTTGTTGACAGTAAACTGGTACCGACTGTTATAGATATGTTATATATGGCGCTCAGTTTTAATTTCTCAATTCCGATTTTGTGATTTTATGGTTCATTGATTTTGACTGACATTGAGACTGAGACACACAGCAATGCGTGGTCAGGTTAGCTTGTGATTTGTAGAGACGTCAAAACGTTTTTTTTTGATTTCATAAAAAACAATTACCTCATATAATGCCTAGTAGATAGTTAGCGTCTTCGAATATCGCATCGATTGACGTAGCTTCAAATCCTTGTGAATGGGCCAGATAGCATGATTTTGTTTAAAGCCACCTGGCTAGCTATCGTTTTTAGGTTGCAGATCTCTCGCCGAGCATCTTTTGGTGTGTTCCGGAAGCTGCAGTTGAAAAGTAGTACCTCTAAGTTTAGTTTAGTGTTGTATATCTTGAATCAAATCGTAATTTAACATGAGATGATATTGTAATCGTATGCTAGAGATTTTTTTTAAGAAAATTTTTTTTTGAAAATTTAAAAATTAACGTCTCCTTTTTTGATTTTATGAAAATATTTACTTCATATAGTAAGACTGTGGGTAAATATTAAAACTTTTAAGGTATGAAAAAAATGTTTTTACCAGGTTTCATCACTCGCAACGGTCCCGAGACCCCGGAGAACCGTCGGTTCCTCAGCATCGCGAAGGTGCACTGGCTGAAGAGGCTGTCGAAGCGGCTTCCCTCCAAGCTCCTGGACCTGTCCTGGCCGCAGTGCCCCGCCACCTGCCAGGAGGCCTCTCTCCAGCTGCACCGGCTGCACCGCGCACACCTCGCCAGGAGGTACCGCCTCGCTCTCTCTGCTGCTGAGAAGAAACAGTTCGAGCTGAAGGTCCTCGCCGAGAAGATATTTAAGGGTGAGTCACTTTGACACTTTTTGGACAACTGAAACGAATCGTCATCAATAAGAGACCCACTGCAGGGTCATGGGCATAGGCAATAAGAGACCCACTGCAGGGTCATGGGCATAGGCAATAAGAGACCCACTGCAGAGTCATGGGCATAGGCAATAAGAGACCCACTGCAGGGTCATGGGCATAGGCAATAAGAGACCCACTGCAGGGTCATGGGCATAGGCAATAAGAGACCCACTGCAGGGTCATGGGCATAGGCAATAAGAGACCCACTGCAGGGTCATGCGCATAGGCAATAAGAGACCCACTGCAGGGTCATGGGCATAGGCAATAAGAGACCCACTGCAGGGTCATGCGCATAGGCAATAAGAGACGCACTGCAGGGTCATGCGCATAGGCAATAAGAGACCTACTGCAGGGTCATGGGCATAGGCAATAAGAGACCCACTGCAGGGTCATGGGCATAGGCAATAAGAGACCCACTGCAGGGTCATAGGTCTCTTCCCTGAGGAAGGTATGTGCACAATCACCTTACGCCAGCATACAGCGCATGAGCGATTTCAAACTCTGAGGAATCCACAGTTCTATATTTTCCCACATACGGTGGTACTACGAGAACATTTCTCAGGTTCAGAATATTTCATGCTGTTTTTCATCACTTCAGCCGATAGTGTTACCAATTTAGATTACTAAATATACGCGAATTCTAAAAAAATCATTGGTACATGCCGGGGTTTCATCAGATTGATATTCCACCGGTAAAACTACTAGACCACTACGACTGTCATTGGTATTTAAGGTCCAATAGTTCTTGATACTTCAACAATAAATATTGTTGTATATCGTCTTTAGACATTACACATGTCACACGTTTGTAAAAATATTGTGAGTGTTAATTATACAAACAAGAGGTCCATTTTGCAAAAGAAATCTAAAAAAAGGGAAAAAGAGGATTAAGTTTTAATTTGCACTCTTTTAAAATAACATTAAAACTGTTATTTAAATTATTTAAAAATTTGTGGGTGGTAGAGGCACGCCGAAGCTCTTACTGGTTTCAGCATGAATGTGTCGGCTCGCCCGCGGTACTGCCACCCGACCCACAGAAACACACACAGTAATAGTACTTCCATTGTTGCGTTTCGTTCACTTCTCCAACTCTCTCCTCTCCTTTTCCCCTCCCCCCCCCTTTCCCGTAAACACAGGCTGGCAACGCACTTGCGACTCCCCTGATGTTGCTAGTGTCTATCTTTTTTTTTATATCATAGGAGGCAAACGAACAGGTGGGTCACTTGATGTTAAGTGATCACCACCGTCTATAAAACTTGCAAAACCAAAAGAGTTGCATGTGCATTGCCACCCTTTAGGGGAGGGGGAGTGGGGGAGGGGAGGAGAGGTGGGTTAGCTGGCGCTCTCACTGACCGAACGAAACGCAACAATGCAAGCACTGTTACTTCACGTCGGTTTTCTGCGAGAGGGTGGTACTACCCCGGACGAGGCAGCCCATTCATGCTGAAACCAGTAAAAGCTTCAGCGTGGCTCTACCACCTACAGAAACATGGACAGTGGTGATCACTTAACATCAGGTGACCCGCCTGTTCGTTTGCCTCCTATTTACATTTTACAAAAAAACTCAAATCCAAACGAATATTATAAAAGCGATTGTCAGTTTGTTTGATAGGCTTTAATAAACCAAATGATCATTATGAAATTTTGCGTGCACGTTCCAAGGAGTACAGAAAAAGAACATAGAGTAACATGCATTCGGAAAAAAACATTTATAAATTTGAATTAATAACGGTATCGACTGACGGTGAAAGAAAACATAGTGAGGAAACCTGAACCTGAGAAGTGTTCTCGTAGTACCACCGTATGTGGAGAAATATAGAACTGGATTTCTCACAGTTTGAAGTTGCCAATATATCTTGAGCTTGCTTGGTAATTATGCACAACTTTCCTTCGGAAAGGGGAATATGGCCCTGCAGTGGGTCTCTTACATCTTCTCTAATATTCTTATATCTTCTTTACTTCTAATCTATATTTAAATTTCCGCACGTTTGAATATATAACGGCCGGTCTTTTGATAGCCTCTGCCATTACTTTGCTAATGAGTGCAGATAAACTTCTCGAACGGACTACGCTCTTGGCCTGACAGGCCTTTAGAGCTTCATCGGACTACGGCGGATAAACTTTCAAAATATAATATAATGATCTGCAGCCAAACGGCAACCATAAATCACAGATAACAACTCCCCAGGACATAAGAACAGCTACCAGAGCAGTATTGGTGAGCGTTTCGTGGACGACCGCATGAGCCCCGAGCACCGCGTCCTCAGGAACACGTTCATGGCGTCCCCGGCCTGGCCCAACGGAGAACAACTTATTGTAAGTAATTAACTAATTCATCGATTACTCATTCTCCTACTGCTATTCCAACTGTTAGAGCATAAGAAATATCTAGAATTTTATTAGTCCAAAGCATTTTATCTTTTACTACTCCTTTAGCTGGTAAAGCAAACAAACCTTCTAGACTTTTAATACTCTAAAGCCTTAGTTCTCAAAGTAGTCCAGATGGACCTCCAGGGGTTTACGGGAGACTCGACGGGGGTCTACATTGGCGTGACAAAAAAATGGGGGTTCACAATTCGTAAGCCGGGGTGCACGTAAATTTATCTGCTTTCGATAATGAGGAACCAAAATATTGGTTTGACTTCACCTATCAATATAGGCAGATAATATTTTAAGAAGTACAGCGACTGTTGCTTGTAAAAACTTGCCTATTCCATATTCAGTACAACGTGTCGAGACTTGTAAATTTCCATAGTTAGCTCTAGATCTTGACATTTTTTGTCGAGTTTTGGGAATATGGTAGAAATGTAGTTGCAGGGGTTCACCGGAACCAGCTAAATTTAAATTTAAAGTGGTCCATGAGAAAAAAGTCTGGAAACCTATGCTCTAAAGCTTTTATCATTTACAGCCACTCTAGTTTTCTGAAGCAATCAGAACCTCTATACTTCCCTTTCTTTTCTCCAATTATTATTGGCTTAAACTAAAGATCTACAGAATCTCATAGATCTTATCTTTTACAGCCACTCCAGCTTTCTAAAGCAATCAGAACCTCTATACTTCTCTTCCCTTTTCTCGATTTATTATTGGCTTAAACTAAAGATCCACATAATCTCGTAGATCACTTGCCATGTTTCTCAATTGTATAGTCTCTCTGCTTACCTAATATTGTATTTTGTTTTGCAGATTCCTTAATTTTAAATGTTTTGAAAAAGAAATTACTTTTGTATTTTTTTATTTTTTTGATTTTGATCACTTATGAAGATAAATTTCATTTTCTCAGTAGAATCATGTTACATGGTAGCTACTTAGGTTTTAACTGTTACGGAGTTTGATATGATAATTATTATACAACAAATAATTTAGTCGTACGATGCCTATTGCTAATCGTAAAACTTTTTATTTAATTTTTTTTGTACCTCTTGTAATACTCTTGTAATGTAACCATTGTATAACGGAAATATATTACAGTGCTTCTTACAGACTTTTGGGACATTTCGTTTTTACATAAATAACGTCACGCATACTTTCAACAAATATATCTACGTATTATAAAGAAGTATTATATAAACAGTCAGTATGACGTATGTATGCATTACTTCATTCATGGAAAGCCAAAATGCTACGACCTAAGGAATAATATACACTATTGTTGACCTCAATTTTTTTTTACAGTTATCAACCCCTTTACTAATCGTTATTGACCCCCGGGAGTTGGGGATGGGGATGGGGGTCTATAGAATACTTTAGGAATCGCAGGTCTATACCTGCCGTGCACCCTTGAGCTAGTTGTCAAATAAATTCGGCTGAGTACCTTAAGCGCTCGCCTTAGTAGTCCGGTGAAGTTGTTAAGACCTTGAAACAAATCCAAAAACTCAATCCAGGTCAATAGCATAGTCAGATTTTTTCTGAAGAGAAAAAAAAGTCTTATATTAATATTACCTATATAATTTTAACTTTTTTGGGTATACCAATAAAAAAATCGATAATTTTCCACAGTACTCGTGCGAAGCGGTGAAGTACGACCGTCGCGGATACAAGCCTCGCGACCGGTCGCTGCTCGCTTCGGATAAAGCGCTTTATGTGCTGGACGCGAGCGGCAGGAAGACTTTCAAGCTGAAGCACCGACTGCCGTTGGAGAAACTGAGAGTCGTCGTCACCAACGAATCCGACTCTCTGCTACTCATCAAAATACCGCAGGACCTCAAGAAAGACAAGGTAAGGACATTTTTTTATTTTAATCTACATAAACTAGCGGGCCCGGCAGACGTTGTCCTGCTTTGATAATAAAAAATATCCTAAAATTCAATCATATCGCCATCTACTAAGTCCAATTATGAATCTAAACAATTCTTGGATCCATCTGAATACTCACAAAAAGTCTCATCAAAATCTGTCCAGTTCTTTAGTAGCAGTAGAAAATTATAAAAATTATACGCAATCCTCTACGCGTTTATGTTAGGCACAGTGTCAGTGACCAGTCGGGTGAAGTGAAAGTGAACGTGAGAACAACATGAACAACACAATAGGGTTTATTGTCCGTTTTATTATCGAAGGTTACTAACTCCGGATCGCCCGTTGCAGCTTTCGGCACCGATCATTGCACCTAGGTTTATTTGTGTTTATACTTTTGAAAGTCTTAGAACAAACTTTAACTTAGGTTCTCTTTGTTGTTTATTAGTATTTGTTTTGATATTATTATTTTATATGTTAAATGTAAAGATGAGTTATCATCTCTTAGAATATTGTATTCGACTAACCTAAGACCTGGTATAAAAGTTAGATAGAAAACAGTACAGAGATCTTTGAAAATATTGATATAGTTGATAGAATGACTTTAATTTCTTCAGTTACCATATTATTTCATTACATAATCGGATTAAAAAAGAAAATTTGGTTTCGTTTCTTCATTATACACCCGCGTGAAGCCGGGGTGGGCACCTAGTATACAATATGATATCATTACATAGTATAAAACAAAGTACCCTACCGCGTCTGTCTGTCTGTCTGTTCGCGATAAACTCAAAAACTACTGAACGGATTTTTATGTGGTTTTCACCAGTGGATAAAGTGATTCACGAGGAACGTTTTGGTATATAATTTGTGAAGGATTTTTTTATAGTCAGGGCAATTAGGGCGGGACAACGTCTGCCGGGCCCGCTAGTAACAATATAAATAACAACTAACAATTTTCTCACAAAAATAATACCGATTGATACAGTGACGTAATATATGAGGATTAATAAACAGCTCTGATCATCAAATTAACTCCTAATAATAAAGAGATGTGATCATGTCCCTAAATTTAAAAAATACGATTGATAATATATTATCTTATGAAAAGCATTTCATGGTTACCCTAACAATCATTGATACAATTGTATTTACAAATTTGGTAACTTACACTCACAACTATATTAAGTATATTTGACTAACAACTATTATTACTATTTGACTGTTAGACTAACAAATATTATGCGTTAAACTAACGATTATTGATTGTTAGACTAATAAATATTATGTATTAGATTAACTGACCAAATATTATATGTTTGACTAATTGAAAACATAATTTGACTACGCAGGGTGACTTGATAATGTCAGTGACTAACTTGATCGAGGCACTCACCATCGTCACGGACTACACCAAGAAACCAGAGATCATAGAGATCGTCGACACCAGGACGTATGTTTTTTTTACTATATTATTTTAGTTTCGAAATTCTTATTGTATTTATTTTGTTCTTACTTAATTCCTAAAGACAATATGTTAAGATAAATTTATATGTTAAATTCCATTCCATTTAAAATATTGTTTTACGCATAAATTAAAAAAAAAACTTTACTGCTTGACATTTTTATTATTATTATCGGGAAGCAATAATACATAGCCAAGTGAATATAATATATATTAGGGTGGCCCAAAAAAAACCAATTTTTTTTTTCCTGAAAATCTCAAGTCGAAATTTTAATATATAAAGGTCGCTCCAAATTAAAAAAAATATCAAGTTCGTTGATATTCATATTCAGAAGTAGCTCGAAAAGATATAAAGTACTTGTATTGGAAACATTGAAATATTTGGAGCGACCTTTAAATATTAAAATTTCGACTTGATATTTTCAGGATCGTTATCATTTTTCTTGTAGAAAAAAATGAAATAATGAGAAAAATAATTTAAAAAAAAATCGATTTTTGACGATTTTGGAAATTTTTAAAAATTTGGAGTGACCCTTAAAAATTTTTTTTTTAACCTGCCGTTTGAAGGGGACTATTAAAACATTATAAATTTACAAAATTTGATACGAGACTCGAAAAAAAAAATTCGTTTTTTTTTTGGCCACCCTAATATATATACTGTGAAAAACCTACCAACTACCAGTGAAACTTTCGTCGAAATTGGTTTAGGCGTTCGAATATTAATGCATTTAAATATTGGGTGTGTTACTTTTCGTAATTTTAATTACACGTGTCAATTATATAGTGATAATGAGTTGATATGTTGTAGCATTGCGCATACTCTGGTGAACGGTAAGCAGGGAGGCACTATCGAAGTGACGAAGGGTCCACAGCCGGTCATACAGCGCGCTAAGAGCGGCAACCTGCTCGTAGTGAGTACCTGTAAAAAACAAAATTACAACATTTCACGTGTCACTGTTATTTTTCACGTGAAATGAAAAATAACTTCTCATGAATTTTTCACGTGAAATGAAAAATAACTTCTCATGAATTTTTCACGTGAAATGAAAAATAACTTCTCATGAATTTTTCACGTGAAATGAAAAATAACTTCTCATGAATTTGTAAAACTCTTATATTATGTTCGACGTTTGTCCTCATTTATACCTAGTGCGTGGAAGTTTCAAGGATAATTCCTTTCATTTTAAATAATGCACGATCCCACTTTATCATATGTGAAATAAGTGATAAAAATAATAGTTTCACTGTAACAAAGTAACAGCTATATAATAGTAACTAGCTTCTACTAATATAAGTGCTAATGTGAGTTTGTTTGTTTGTTACGCTTTATCGACCTTTACTCGACTAATTTTGCATACATCTCGTCAAGGATAGAGTAAAGGACCGGGTATCTTTTATTTTTTATAAAAGTAACTGTTTCCGTGGTATAAGTCAGACCAACATTAACACGAGTGAAGCCGCAAGCAAAGCCTAGTAGTTTTATATATTGACTCTTAGTTTATATAGTAATAAATAGTAGTTCAAGAAAATAGTTCAGGATTATAATATAATTATTTTACGTTCCAGGTTGCATCCCCTTGATGAACTAGATTATAAGCAAAATGTAAAAGCAACGAAATTATTATTTATAAATGTTTTTTTTTTGTTTGTTAAATAATTACTTTATAACGTTATACAACGACGAATTAGACAATTAAGTTATTCTTTTCTTTTTATATTTTGTTTAGTTCTTTTTTTTTATTTTTATACGACTTAATTTAAAATCATTACTTTGTATATTTATTTAAATATCATTAATATAAAATATAATATTATGTTTATTACAATTAGTCAATTACTAATCAATTCGATTTAGACATTCTGTAAAATTTCAATACAAACGTACAGATGGACGTGTGCCTATTATTCTAGAGTAATAAATGCCATATTTATAATGTATAAGGTAATTTTCAATATTATTGGGAGATTATTGTTATCCAATATTTTATAGATAAATAAATTATTATATTGCATAAAAATTCAGACATTATTATAATAAAAAGCTGAATCGAAGGTGCCTAATGACGTAATGTAGAAAAAAATAACCTCAAAATATGAACAATTACAATAGACTCTCTAATCTGTGTCAACATTATATAGACTATAATTCTTGTTATAAAAACTGTGTTGCCACACATAAAAATGTATTTTAGTTCAAAATCAATTCAAATTATTGCATTGTTTATGCAATTATTATAATCAAGTTTATATCCAATTAAATTAGACATGACCTTGTATAAGTAGTGCCTCAAATAAAGAGTTACAAATAACAAAAATTAATTTTGCATATTGGCCATAATTTATGTCAATACAAACAGGATGTGCCTTTATATATATATAGATACATAGAAATAAGCTAGTTCCTTTTTAGTCATTTTAATACAAATAAATATATTTTTAAAAAGAAAAGGTTATTTTATTTTTCCGATCATTCCTATAAGGAATTAACAATCGTGGATTCACAGAAGGCGACCTATAGCCTGATCTTTCGTACTATAAACTGGTACAACAGTCATAATTATACTTATGAGGAAAAAACCACAGTGAAAATATAGCGACAAAAATGAAAAGACAAAATGTATTTGTAAGCTGTATGCAAGTAAAAGAAATATTATCTTAATTAATTAACCCTTAAATGCATATTTTTAACAAAAGAATTATATTCTACGCAGACTACTTCATACACATATAAAAGAAGAAAATATGATTTGTAGGATTTTTTAAAATCAAGGTTTTCCAACCTCCATGGAGTTCAAAGAATTTGTGAATCTAAATGTCATTAAAAAGCGAGCGTATTAAAAGTATTTACTTTTTTTTTAATTTCTAGAGTTATTTTACCATATACCCCAAAGTAAAACTTTCAACACTGGTAATACCTTATTTAAAAAAATAGTGTATTTTAGAGAACACTGCGCATTTAATAGTTAAAAAAATAATTTAAGGAAGGAAAGAGGTCAAAATAAAAATTACTTTATTCAATTTGGACCCTGAGAAGGCGCTTATGAATTTTAAAGCTACCATCGGTTCGAAAAACAACACAATCATCGAGAAGAACCGGCAAGAAACTCGATCTGGTTTATCTTTTCATGATACTTATCCTTACAAACATAGATAATTACTTTCGTTTATGGGGAATGCACAGAAATGGGCGTTGTATCAAGATGCCACAATCATGCACATATTGATCCACGCTATTATATTAGCCTTTAGACATTAAAGCCCCCTTGATATAGTGCTTGAACTCTCTATCCGGCAAATCGATAACGTACTTTGGGACTTTGTTATAAAACCTAACACTATTACCTAAAAAACTGTAATTGGTCTTAGTGAGCTTAAAACATGGAATGACCAATATTTTTTTTTGTTCTCGTACTGACTACGCTATTGACCTGGCAAGGTCTTCACAGCTTCACCGGACTACAAGAATGACCAATATGTTGTTGTTTGTAGTATTTAAGTGGGAGGGGGGGAGTTTCAGGGTTGTAGCTAGAATCGAATTTGAGGTAGGGCAGCATTGGTTACAGGTAGGGCGGAAGTAAAAAATTATCATAATTAATCTGCCCTCGAATGTCACAAACTGTGGTATGTTCGGAAAAGTTTAGATACCCGTCGCTACAATTTTTTTTATTTCATATTATGAACAAACAGTTTAATTAATTTAATTTTTATTTACTAAGTTATCTTAATTTTTGGTATTTTTAAGGTAGGGCATTGACCCACAATGACCCCCCTAGCCACGGCCGTGGGGAGTGCGTGTGCATATTTCAATAATGTAACAAAAAACTCGTCACACGGAAATACTATTTATAGGGTATACGCCCTACGTCTTTCTGATAACCGAGATATATTTTTTTTTTCCCCTTTTTTTTTTTTTTTTCTTTCCTTTTTTTTTCCCCCCCCCCCCCCCCCCCCCCCCCAATCCATCTTTCCCCCCCCTTTTACCCCTTTTTTTTCTAAAATAATTTTTTTTTTCAACTTTTTAATCTGACGGTTTCTTAGTTGGAGGTGGCCGTAACAAGATGTAGAGAAAATAAATATGTCCGAGCGTGTCAGATATTCAGAGGGAATGTAAAATTAAATGACTGATGATATTGGACACGACCAAAGTCATGACCGATTTTTGAAACTGTGAAATAAAACGTGACCTTGAAATACTCAAGCGCGTGAGATTTTTATACAGACGGTTCAACTTGATGTCCTAAATTAAAATCTGACTATTACATGGAGGGAATTCGTTAATGTGACAATTAAAAAAATTGGTATTTTGTTTATTTTTTTTAATTATTGAATGTAATAAAAACAATACATATATATACATGGAAAATTCATAATATATTTATATAAAAATAATGTAAGGATTTTTTTTTAAATAAGTATCTTCAACGTCACTGTATTTCATTTTCGATTCGGTCAGTTTCCTCATTATCTCGTGTTTCTGTAAGCTGGAAAGTGTACAAAATACACATTACAAACTATCATCACTCATTATTGTAGTGCATATGAAACTTACTGCATTAAATTCACTAACTAAACACAGAACAAACAAATCAAAGCATCGCGTTGTACATCTACATATGTACAAAAACGAAACGTTATTGTGATCAGCTGAAGTCCGGTAAAGCCGTAAAGTTTTGTCAGGCCAATAACGTAGTCAGTTCGAAAAACAGTAGAAGTGTGAGAACAATGCGAGAGAGTGAGAGATAGAAAATGAGTGAGAAGGAATGAGCAGCAGCAGCAGCGGAAATTCGTCAGATTATATTTTTTCCGTAATCCTGAAAGGATTTCCTTCAAAATAAAGCACAAATCATCGTGCTTGAATATTTCGAATATTCACGCCCCTATATTAAGAGTTCATCTTTGGTGGGGTTACATTACAGGGTGCAAGGTTTATCCCTATATAGTTTTCTGACGCGCTTGAGGAAAACGCAAAATCCCCGATTAGGCTTTTCTACAATTAGGAGACTCTCTGACACAATTCGGTTTATAATTGTAAGCAGGGATTTGATGAATAAAAACAAGATTTCTACAGGTACTTTATTTAATATATGTAATAATCTCTTTATTTACATTTTTTTTTAATTATAAGACTATATAATGAAACCAAAATTGTCATAAATAAAACAGTTTGTAAGAGTATAGAGGCGTTGAGAAATACAAACAACTAATATTTATATTACTAACATTTTACAATGTACGAAAAAACATGACTTTCGTTATTTTTTCTAATTATTATCTTATACTAATATGCTATTTACATAATATTTTTAAGGAACACTTCATTATATGAAATATTTAAGCATATACATACTTAAGGTTAATTTTAAATATTCATTTACAAAAATATGTATTTACAATCTATTAATTCTCGCATATAATCATAAATGTCAAAATAAAGACGCCTTGTATAAAAAGGCAATTAAAAAAACAAAATCAATTATAACCGAGTCCATAGACAATCATCATGAATATTTTGTTATAATCCTTGGGTATATTTAAAACGAGTCAATAAGATTATTAAAAAAGTGGTTATATGTATATTTATTTCATTTTGTAACAACCCCGTACTTTGCTATCATATATACATAAAATTATAGAAAAAAGAGATAAAATACTACTCCATTCTTACACTAAAGCGTATAAAAGTAAACGAAGAATGTCTTAAAAGGTAAAAATTAATTACATACTGGTTCCGAAATGGCAAATATAGACGTAACAAATATAATCAAGGTTTATTCAGCAGGGACTGTACTGTCTCTGTATTGCACTTATAACAAAACTTCACACGAGTAAGTATAATACTAAATTATACTTGTGGATAAATCAATTAGAATTTGTTACTTTGAATCCGATATTTAGATATTTCTCCAATCACTCGATAATACGATTGTCAGTATATGGACAATATTAAAATCAAAGAAACTACATTTATTGCAAACAATAAGAATATACGAATGAACGCTAAAGTATACATATACATTATTTATTTTCTTTATATATATTTATTTACACGTATGAAAATAATGTAATAATATTGTATACATAAAATTGATAACCTTCAACGTCGTTCATCATGATCACAAAAATATGTAAGTATTTTTCGACGGAGAAGGTCTTCTTTCAAAATGGTGGCGCAAGGGGCAGACATGAGTTAAAATTCGGAAAGAGCAAATCCAAACCCATAAAACTAACCAATTTTTAAACTCCCTGCAAACTTTTCAGTTCCAGTTAGAACGACAAAATTACTAGCTAATATTTTCCAACAACGTTCTACTCTCGCTACCGCGTGAAGTCGCGCCTAATCAACCAACAATTAAACGATTATTTTTTACTATGAATATACGATTTTTTTTTTCGAACTGATTATGCTATTGACCTGGCAAGGTCTTTACAGCTTCACCGGACTAATGAATATACGATATTTGATGTGAACATTTATAGGCGATGGTAAACCTGATTGTTGACGTGGCGAGATGTGGTGAGGCGGTGCCATACGCAAGCGACTGTTCACAATCACTCTTGCCGCACTGAGCTCGCATACCTATAGTGTATACAGTGTTGTTTACTACGTTACACACATGTTTCACATCTGCCAGGCGTCCCGTGACGGCTCAATTTTGTTCTGCTTCTTTTTAAAATATGCCATTATTTTTACCAGTATTATTTTTTTAACAACAGATTTTTCTTGTTTTGTCGCAATTTTTAGGGTGACACTTTTTATGGCGCGTTATGAAAAATGTTGCACGCGCATAAATGTCACAAAAGTGAAAAATAAATACCAATTTTAGACTCCTATTATAATATTTTGACTGACTGATTGATTCTTGACTGTAGTTTAGCGCAAGACTGAACTTATATTCAGAGCGGTCAAAAAGATTGACTAGGACTCTATGGACATAAACTTTTAAAATGTTATTTCTTTGAAATATAAATATTATTTTATGTTATTCGTGTATACTATCTATGAAAACATTTATTTATAGTATTAAATTATGTTGTTCAAATTGTTGACTTGATTAAAATGAAAAAAAGATTTTTGTAAATATATATTATTGGAGGCAAACGAACAGACGGGGCACCTGATGTTAAGTGATCACCGCCGTCCATAGATACTAGCAACATCAGGGGAGTCGCAAGTGCGTTGCCAGCCTGTGTTTGAGGGGAGGGGAGGGGAGAGGAGGTAAGGGGAGGTGGGCCTCCAGCGGTCTCACTGACCGAACGAAACGCAATAATGCAAGGACTGTTACTTCACGTCGATTTTATGTGAGAGGGTGGTACGACTCCGGACGAGCCCACGTAACCAGTAATAGCTTCAGCGTGGCTCTACTAATTCTCAAAGGCTCTATTAATTCTTTTTATATTCACGAAAAGCAGTATAACTTCTAAAGTTGATACATAATTTCTAAATTAAGTACTATTGGGATCGGTTTAAGTCGAAAAATATAATAGCTTCAAATACACAGATCAATCCCATCGAGCTCATTAATATAATCTATGATATATTTTGATGTGAATGAATTTGATTACGAATTTTTTCGGCCTCTCAAAATTCCTGTATTTGTATTGTGTTCATTATTCCCTGAAATAATATTAACTAAAATGTATATATCTTTCTATACTACACGGGTTTTAACGTTTGGTTGAAATTTTTTGAGGGATGTGATGAATTTTATTCATAATCTTCTGTTCTTTTACTTGTTTTGTTATTTTGTAATATTGGTGGTGTTTTAAGTAATATAGTTTGATTACTGTATACAATATATACAAGTCAAGTCTCAAAATGAAAAGAAAGAAAGAAAACGGTTGGTCGCAGCCTGATCAGACGTTAAATGAAGAAATGCCCTTTTTTCATGAGGAAATCCTCAACGGATATCCATCCCGTCTGGCAGCTACGGATGGATATGCCCGAGTCGCACGGACTAAACCCCGATGGTACCTTCTTACACCTTTTGGTCGGAGGAGCAGGGACTGCCTAAATGGCACTACGTCTGCTCCTCCGACAGGTGTTGTCCCCTCCTAAGGGGGCCCCGACTGCGGTCTGTGGGGTCAAGATGGTAGATCCCTCAAGGGGAAGTGGTTGTTAGACTCTCCCTGCGGAGGTCACATCGGCACAATAAATCTCCACCACTAGGGCCTGTGCAGTTTAACTACCAGGGCGTTGGACAAAATGAAGAAATGCCCGAGATGGTAACCCACTGAAAATATTTCCCCTCTCCTCTTTTCGTTTTTTTTTATTAAAGCTTTTCATTTTTTTATTATTATGGCGGGACAACGTCTGCCCGGCCCGCTAGTTAGTGTATAAACTCATTTATAATATAGATGACGTGACAAACTCTTTGTAGTGTTAACATTATTTATAGCGTGCAATGCTGTATACGGGTGAAAGTAAATCTATTAATTTACTAAAGCTATAGTAAAATAAATATTGAGTGATGACAAATTAAGTCATAGGAATTATGGATTTTCACGTTATAGATAGGGATCAGAATTAAGTTTGGTACATAATAATAGACCCAACAGATGGTGCGCGAAACATTTCAATAAACGATCATATGTTTTTGTTATAAGACTGTGCATGCGCTTTGTGGATGAATATTTTTTCCAATTTTATCCAATTAATGACTAATTAATTAAATATCACGCGGCAGAATCACAGGAAACTATTATACAACTAATGACTACTATTTTTAATATCAGAACGTATGAAAATACAACAAAACAAAGCAACAAAACAAAATTAAAAGTTTATATATAAAAACTCCTCGCCATTTTTAAGAATGCTGTCTACAATAAATTATAAAGGCCTTTGTATAAAATTAATTATTACTCAATAATATCAAAAATATAAAGGCAATAACATATGCAATGTTAAAATGAATATTAGATTGTTTTTAAATGCTAATAAAATACTTATTGACTTCCTTCAATTTTCTTATATCTATGTGTTGTTCGCCCAAGACTTAACCAATACATGGTACTGTGTTTATGAAATTTTGTGCCGATTTAAAGCACCCGTAAAATTATTAAAATTTACGGGTAGCTTAAGGACAAAAGGTCAAATTAATTTCAATTTCTCTGCTCGCGTGGAATAGTTACTTTGGGCTAACGCTAACACGCAGCGGAAGTTCTCAAAAGGAAAAAACCCCTCGATTTTGAAACATTCTTCATTGGTGTTCTTACTATGGTAATAGATATGATATATAAGCCTTCCTCGATAAATGAGCTATCTAACACCGTAATAATTTTTGACATCAGGCCAGTAGTTCCTGAGATTAGCGCGTCCCAGCAAACAAACTCTTCAGTTTAATAAGTATTGATTACTGTATCTATATAAAATAATAAACTCCTTGGATCTGGTTTGTATTTATTTTTTTAACACCTGCCTCCGTTCCAACTAACTCCCTACTTTGACACCTACGTGTCCAATATTAATGAACAGTAAGGTCAAGGTCATGTAAAAATAATAGGAGCACAATGCTTACTGCCCTGTTCATAAATGTTTTAATTTCCATCTGTTACTTAGTATGAGACGGAGATAAATATAAACTAGCTGTACCCGCAGATCCGCACGCATTTTTTTAAATTGTATTAAAGAAATATAAAAATGTGAGACCATGCCCAATTACAGAAATGCTCTTTAAAAACAACTGTAAGTACGACACGCACGCTACTTACAGTAACATGTAACGTATACATTAGATATATAAATACTAACAGTGTGTCAAACGAGGTTTATCATCAGCAACATATTTAGAACCTTAGTCCACTACATAACTACCTACTTTAGTGCTTACTTAGACTGTATAACGAACTAATGAAACAATGACTTAAAGATAGATAATGATATAATATGCCCGTATTGTCAATAAGTAATACGTTTATGGTCTAATATCTTATTAGAAAGACCCCTTCTATCTTCAAAACTACTATTAATAATTATAATGTTGAATTGTAAACAATGAATGCCCAGACGTCTTGAAACCTTGCATAAATATAAAACTTTATATCTGTCTAAGCAGTTTTTAATATTTGATCATTTAAATAGTGCTCATTGAACTCGATACAATATTCTTATATGTTACTATGGTTACTGAGTTTTGTAGACGAAAGCGCGGTAAATAAAACAAAATGGCCACCACAATGACCAAAAAAACAATATAATTTAGAATACAGACATATTAATTTCAATTATATTTATTCACATGTTTACAGTGAACAACATATTTTTGCTAAAATTCATGCGGACGAAGACGCGGGTAACAGCTGATGTAAAATAGAATAACCTAAACTATTTCTTATAAGCTCAGGTATCTATCTGTCAGTGAAAGTCCTGTAAAAATTGGTCCAATCGTTTTGGAAATAGCACTGCGGGAGAAGACACAGTTAACAGCTAGTCTAAATAAAATAGACTAAATTACTTTTTATAAAATCCGCTATCTGCCAGTAAAAGTTCCGTAAAAAGCAGTCGAACCGTTTTGGAGACAGCAACGCGGACGAAGCTGCGGTTAACATTTAGTCTAATTTACAGTTGCCTAAATAACCCGTCGTAATTTCAGCTACCTGCCAGTCAAATTCCCGTCAAAATCAGTCCATCCGTTTTGGAGATTACCCGGAACAAACAGAAAGACCGACAAAAATTTTAAAAATTGTATTTTTATATCAGTAGCTTGTATACTTTCATACCCAATCAGTAAAAAAATGTTATTTTGATATTACATACAGACACTTCATTTTTATTATATGTATAGAAGATTTGATAAAGCCTCTCAAAACAATTTTAATCAATAACAAAATATATCGATCCTTATCCTTTCTAGTGTCCCGACAAAGTAAATAAACAAACAATTAAAAAAAAACTATAATAATTAGAGTTTTACGTATGCCAATTAACACAGCGACAGGTCGTTTTCGTAGTTGTTTCTAAAATACTTTTATTTTTAAATAGTTTATGAACTTTTTTAGCAACCTATTTTACTTGTCCATTATTCTTATGATGAAATTCAATTCTATAACATTTGTTTTTCAATCAAATATATTTTAGTAAACGAATGTTTCGTAATGGATTTTAATACCTTTATAGTTAACAATTGTTAATCTTAAGGATTAAGGAGGAATCCGACGTTCGTAATAAGTATTTTTAATAATATGAAAGAACGCATGCGTCTACTTGCTTCATTAATCGGACAGTATATCCTCAAACATATAAATCGTTATTCGATTTATTGCATCCAGTGTATTTATTTATTGTCCACCCTCACTATTATTACTCACCGTTCACGTAACTTTCGCAGTTGGAAAAATGTACCGACTGTGGCAACACTGAAGAATTATAAATAATCTATGGACTAAAAGCGCGAACTTCGTCTAGTCCAAAATCTCAAACATTTAAATTGGGTAAAGAGGAAATTATATCATATTAAAATAATTAATAATTTATGTTTAATCTATGCAGTATAAACGTAGAAATTTTTATTTATCAAATCCTTATGGTCGCATAATTATTTTATTATTAACAGGTCTGAATAAGTGTCCTCTGAAACATAGTATTTAGATGCGCTAGGACTTTCTGAGTAAAAGAAGATAAAATAAAACACTGTGCCAACGAAATGTAAATAACCGGAATTGTTCTTATTCACTTGAATACAAATTAAACTAAATTACAAATATTTACAATAAGATACACATATGCACATTACACATACAAAATTCATTTTCCTTTCAACCCCACAGGTCTTATTCTCGTGGCTTCGAAATATGTCGCGTTAAAATTTATCATCGAACATATGTACTATGACATTTCGACCGTCTGGAATAAATAAAATAAATATTATCCTAATAAATACATTTACTAAGAATAATTCAAATAAATGCCATAATTTCATAGATACGTATCGCGGTTACCTATTCGCCTTTCGTAAGTTTACAACAAACTTGCAACATTTTCGAATATAAAAAAAAACATTCATAATTAAAATTATTAGTCTTAAGAAAAGCTGTAGTATTGGTATGTGATGCATGGTGTTTCTATAAACAAAGTCGATATATGGTAATAATAAAAAAAATTAACTACTATTTAAAAAAAAATGAAACTACAACCATGAATCACATGTTGCAAAAGGATTCTGAAGTAAAAAATATTTATTTAAAATAGGTATACCGTAAACTATTTGCAGCATTAAAAGAAGCTTGTCTCATTTCGTAAAAAATCTAAAATGGGAAAAGATTTCTTTCTACAATTGTGGGGCATTTTCACCATTCCGCTTATATCACAGTAAAATTATAAAACCGAAACTATTACGTCACTGAAATTAAATAAGTCAACTGAAACCTTTAATTACACTGTCAAACTCTTGATCAGTTTACGCGGCACAAACGAGCATTAAAAAGTCACAATCGACATATATCGAAACCATAAGAATAAAACGCAAAATAACTAGTACAACATACTTTGGTTATTGTATAATTTATTTATTTATATTAATTTTGGTACACATCCATTTGAAAGGCAATTTTTAAACACTTTACATTCAGATACTCACGGAGGCCAATTATCGATTAAGGCTACTTTGTTTCTGGCCTGATACATTCAACGCACAGACGAGATAAAAGTTGACTATTACTTTAAAAAATACTCTATTTATTCATCTAATATCTAGTTAAAATTCTTCATCGTTTCACGACTTCTGTATTGCTCTGTTATAATGGTATTTTTTAATCTATGTCAGCAAAATATGTAAACGATAATTCTTTCCGTGCCTAGGCCATTTTTATTCTGTAAACGACAAAAATATATACATTTTGCGACGTCATAATTCAGTGATTCTATCCTTCAATTCATAATATATTTATTACCTTGAACCTCAACTTCGGAATTTCACTTGACGTACCCATAAAGTTACGGGATAACATTTTTTAACTCCAACAATTTGCTTCTCACAGACATTACGATATTTCGAACTATGGAAGATACGATTGTTTCGAAAATGTCTTTTTGCGTACATTTCTTTCCCTAGATTGCTAACATACAACAGTCTGGAGGTCACGCGGGACTCCAAAGGAACTTCCAACCACCCAATATACCATCCGTGTAATGTCGAGTACCAGATCACAACACCACAAGTGTAAATCACAACTGGGCAATCACTATAGCACCACATAAAATGTCACAATTTCACCGTAAAAACGTATGAAAGTACTTCCGATGCTATTTCACTTGTCCGACAGTCTCTTGAGCGGACTCTGTTGATTTGAATCCGCTGTCTTTGAACGGTTCGCTCTTGTAACTCGTGTCCGATTGGTTGGACGAGTCGTTCAGCTTGCTGTCGTCCCCGTAACAGTAGGACTTCTTGCCCTGGTCCTGTTCGCGTTGTTGCCGGCGACGTTGCTTTGACCAGAGCTCGTGGCAGTCCTGCCATGTGGGCAGCTCCGGTGCTGGCATTCTAGAAATCATTATTATCTTTGTCATTATTGTCTCTTTGAGACCATTTACGGATAACATGTGAATGTGAATGATAAAAATATGTATAGTATTCTATAACATAAATTGAATTAATACTCAATCGACATAGGCTCAAGTCCTGCAATAAGCCTGAACTTTTGGTATGGCTATAGAGTATATTCTTATGTACTACATTGGACCTATAAACACCTATACATGTGATCCAGTAACTGCAATCGAGAGCCAAATCTCTTCCAGGTTAAAAGTGTTAACATTTATGTTTAAATTAACATTTAATATGAGGTAAAATCAGATTGATCTACATTATTACATAAAAAAATCTTTAGCTTCATTTAGGGTCAAATCCTTGTGAATGAGGCTGAAACTTTCGGTGAAGGAAAGCATTCTGATGAAATCATTGCAAGGTGGTTTTTTTCTAAGCCCCTATGTCTAGATACCGCCTTCAAATTGAAAATCTGTCGCCAAACACATATAGGTGTGTTCATCTGCACTTGAGAGCTCTCTATTCACATAGACAAGTAACAAAGTGTATAGTATTCGTGCGCGCAAACAAGAAACCATGACGGCATAAGGGAGCGTCATGCTGTTTGTTGTGATGACATATGGGTGGATTTGAATAGATTAAGATATTAGGGGCGTATGACGTCATATACCTTTCGCTGTGAAGGCCCAAGAGTCGTCTTTAATAGATGAGGACATTAGGGGGTTATGACGGCATACGAGAGCGTCATACCGTTTGCCGTGACAGCAGACGAATCAATTTGAATAGATGAGGGCATTAGAGATGTATGACCGCATACGAGAACGTCATGCTGTTCGGTGTGACGGTAGACGAGTCGATTTGGATAGACGAGCGCATTAGAGATGTAAGACGGCATACGAGAGTGTCATGCCGTCCGGCGTGACGGCAGACAGATTGATATGAATCGATGAAGATATCAGATGTGGTATAACGGCATACGAGTGCCGTCATGCCGTCCGGCGTGACGGCAGGCTTGTCGGCTCGAATAGATATGAGGGCATAACTGACTGTTCGGGTACGAGGTTCTTGAGCCAGACGCTCTTGAGCGCCTCGTCGGCCGTGATCCGCTTGTCGGGGTCGAGCTCGAGCATGCGGTCGAGCAGGTTGAGCGCCGGCTGCGGCATGAACGCGAAGTGGTCGCGCACGCAGCGCTTGTGGAACCGCTTGGGGCGCAGCGTGTGCCACAGCGGCAGGTTCACCACGTTCGGCCACACGCCCGGCACCGGCGTGCCGCACACGCGCGATATCATCTCCAGCTGCATCATGTCCACGTTGCCCTGGAACAGCACAACCACGCCATCTTTATTCATGTGGTTACATCTTTCCTCTCGGTTGCTGAATATTTTATTACAGGGAGGGGGGAAGCGCACGCGATGGCGGAATGAATTAGCTGTGCACTCATCTACAATCATAGTTTTATATGGTTTTGACTATATTTATCTACAATGTATTATGTAAATAGACAAAGACAAACAGGTAAGTACATGCTCCTTCTATATCTCTCAAGCAGTTTTCTTTTTTTATTTATTTACTAGATATTGAAGCTTTAGTGTTACCAGTAAAAATGTTTGGAGAAAGTTAATTTGTCATCCTTTAATGTACAAACATCATGACACCAGATTTGTATATATTTAATACCTGGAATAAGGGGTGCTTGAGGAATAGTTCTCCGAGTATGCAGCCCATGGACCATACGTCGACGGAGGGCCCGTACCTCTCCTCGCCGAGCAGCAGCTCCGGGGGCCGGTACCAGAGCGTGATCACCTTGTTCGTGTACGGCCTCTGCCGGTCCTCCGCCGACCACAGCCGAGCTAACCCGAAGTCGCCGAGCTTCACCTCGCCCCTAAAAAAAAAAACACGTCAAAACCAATGATATTGTAACTAAAGATACGTAATCAGCGTTTCGACAGCGCCTTGTTAAAATTTGGCTAACTAGATTATTTTTGACGGCTGCCCCGTCAATCCACCCATATCTAAGCAACATATAACTATTTCTTTTTCACCACTGGTATTGGCAATATGCCATCATACTTACAAATTTTATCTAAGACAGTGTGGCGTTACAATATTACTTTACGTATGTGTGCGTTATCGTGCCATTTTTTGTTTTGTCAAATTTCCATGTAGGTAACATATCTACACCTTTTTAGTTATCATATCATTGGTTTTAACAAGTTCCGTGCCAAACCATTTGTGTTTGACATGTCCTTCGGTCTATTCGATTTTTTTTTTCGAACTGTCTACGCTATTGGCCTTACAGACCTTCACAGCATCACAAGACCACATCACGTATTTCTACCATACAATATTACCTTACAACATAACATGACATAGTGAATCATTACATTTTAAAATGAGATAAATACAATGTTATCATTCATATAATTTTTTTAAGATCTCCAATTTCTATACACAGAGAACGACGTTCAAATTTTGCCGTCCATAAGGTATTTTGTTCCTGTTTTGTTTATGATCTTCATATTTTACATGTATATAACATTTGAAAATCTTGAGAAATAAGGTAAAACATTAGAAATGGCTAAAATTGGATTTAGCTCATTTTCAAATGTAACGGCACATATGTACAACATAGAGAGGACGAAGAATAATAAGAATTAATAAATACCAATTTTAGATTACTACTAGCGGACCGGGCGGACGTTGTCCTGCCTTGAAAACAAAAAAAAATCCTAAAAGTTGATCGCAGCGCCACCTGCCGGGTCCAATTGTGAATCTAAACCATTCTCGAATCTCCACGAACACACACAAAAAATTTCATCAAAATCGGTCCAGTCGTTTAGGAGGAGTTCAGTCACATACACACGCGCACAAGAAATATATATATTAAGATAACATTTGAAGATCTTGAGAAATAAGGTAAAACATTAGAAATGGCTAAAATTGGATTTAGCTCATTTTCAAATGTAACGGCACATATGTACAACATAGAGACGACGAAGAATAATAAGAATTAATAAATACCAATTTTAAATTACTATATGTTGTATGCATCCGAGCGCTGGGCTACTAAAGAGAATGAAAAAAGAAAACTACATTTGAGATGCGAATATTAAAGTGGATGTATGGTGTAACTAGAATGGATAAAATTAAGAACGAATATATCAGAGGAAGTTTGAAAAGAGCACCAGAGACAGAGAAGTTGAGGAGTAATAGGCTAGCATGGTATGGGCATGTCATGAGAAGAGGAAATTAAAGATCATCGACTGCCGACAACTACTAGCAAGAAAAATACATGTAGACAGCATATTTGAATGAAATTAAAACATACTATAACCAACTGACTGAGTAACATACGAAATACATCATGCAAGCCTGCAACAATTCAAAAACCTTTTTTTTCTGCTCAACTCCGTTAAAATTACAACTTATAAACTACACAAAATAGGAATACTGACTCACTTATTATTCATCAGTATGTTACTGCATTTGATATCCCGGTGTAGAAAGTTCTTTCTGTGGCAGTATGCGAGCCCGTCCAGCAACTGTCGCATTATGGACGCGTTGTGGCACTCCGTGAAGTCCACCATCTTCGACTCGAGGAGACCCATCAGATCGTGGTCCATGTATTCGAATACGAGGTAAAACGAACCCTTATCCTGTAAATCAATCGTATATTAAGCTATAAGGGTGCCATATGTAAAAACTGTTTAAAAGAAACGAAAAACATATGTGCATATATCACGTGATACAAGTGAAAACCTTGAAAAAACGATGACTTCATATAAACGACATACTTGAACCACACTATTTGTCCCATTGATTCGTGATATTACGCAGGCGCACACACAATCATACTAACACTAAAGAGACCGCAAATATAAAAAACACTGTATAATGTATTCTATCGCATCCTCACGCTCGATAACTCTTATATATGAGTATACGTTTGTTTCTCTTTAATATCACTGTTTCGTTACATTGGCTTCAATTCGCAACAGGGCTAAAGCACTTCTCACAAACTTGCATTATAAGAATATGGGGGACGAGTGAAGTTAGAGTGTCCAAAGTTTAAATGAGTAAACATAGAGTTACAAAAGTTACAAAATGGAGAAGAGTTATGAATGGGAAAAAATTTTGAATGGGGATAAGTTGGGAATAGCGACAAGATACGACAGACAAAGAAATACGAACGAAGTGCATAAAGGGACGAAATGCGAACGATGCGTGAACGTATTACTAGTGCCAAACAATTCAGTTGGAACTTACAAAACCACTAAACACTACAATATTTGCAAAAATTTTAGTAACATTTATAAACTATGATAAGTATACTCAGTGACTCTACTTGAGAATTAATGTATGGTCTCATACCTTCCTGAAGTCCATAGCATCCTGCTTATCAGTGACTATCTCTCTCAGGTTGACAATGTTCTTATGATTCAACTGTCGCAGTATCTTGATCTCCCGCACCGCTGTGATGGGGAAACCCTCCTTCTCGTTCTCCAGCCGGACTTTCTTCAGAGCGACCAGTTGTCCGGTGTTCTTATCCCTAGCTTTGTACACTTGCCCGTATGTGCCTTCACCTATCTGTGTTATCACCTGGAATTTTAAGGGTATATTTTTTATTAACAATATCTATTTAATGATGTCATGTTATGTATAATGTTCTAACGTAATATTGTATGATATAACGTGATGTAACCCGGTGAAGCCGTCAAGGCTTGTTATGCTTAAAGCGTAGATGCGAATGCGAACGTGAGTTTGTATGTTTGTCATGAACGAATCTTTAGTAAAAACATAAAAAATACTTTTAAAACTGTTTCGAGTTAAATCTTTATATTATTTTATAAGTGCTATTGGGTCCATAATGAGTATACGTTACCTGGAACCCGTCCACACACTTCTCGCCCCAATCCTTCGCGTGGTGTGTGGGGGTCGCAACTGGAACCACTTTAGAGCCACGTCTCTTCAATATCCGTGGCCTTTTCAATTTCGAGCTCACCTGAAATACGACACACTATCATCGGGTTTTAATTCCATTCGCGTTTTAACGAGACAACACCTGGAATGTTCTGGAATACTTAAGGAACATTTTCCGAAGAACTTTGTTCTGGTAATTTTTCAGATTAAAGGAATAAAGTAACAGACGCTTACTAGATACTGTTTGGTGCATATTTCTGGCTACGTATAGCTATTGAACTTAGAGTATTTGAATCGTTATATCTCAAAATGACCCAAGTCCAATAGTTAAAGGTCTTTAAACATAAAAAACCTTATGAACATTTAAATTTATATTTGATTTATATAAACTTAATTATATAAACATTAAAGTATTAGGAACTACTAAAATTGGACTTGGTCATTATGAAGCAAGTATCTAAACCATTAGCAGATATAGGAAACCAATGATTTTTTATCAGTTACTTACTCAATATCTGTCTTTTTAAACATCAATCACTCATTGAGGGCCAAGTAATACTTAGGTATAAAGCTCAGACACTGGAGTTTTCAATTCTCTTGTAATTTTTCGTTAACTAGAATGAGATGAACTAAAATAGCCGGTAAATGTGACCCTCCAGTGAAATGGTCCATTTCTATTTCTCTATACACATATTTTGTGGATACAAGATGTCTAGTTAGAGTCTTGGTTAGCTTTGAAATTCCAATTTTAGTTCGTGTTTCCACTAGGGGCGTTGCTAAATACCTTATAGAAATGATAGTTTAAGCATTGACGGCAACTTTCTGAAACTGGTTGGTTTGGGTTTAATTTGATTTGATTGGTTGGTTGGTCCATTAATTATGTGAAGTATGGCTGGGTTTTCAGTCTCAGTTCACCTGTCGTGGGAGGCAGGGAAAGGGGATTCTGGCAAGTATCATATATTTTCTTTCCGCAAGACACATAAAAAAATTGCAAGAGTGGTTTACATTACGTTTAGATTAGTTTTCAAATGATAATTTTAGTTCTTTCGTGTTTCCACTAGGGGTGCTGCTAAATACACTATAGATATGATAGTGTAAGCATTGACGGAAAAATTCTGAAACTGGTTGGTTTGGGTTTAATTTGGTTTGGTTGGTTGGTCCCTTAAAAACGAGAAGTTTTTAAGTGGGGGCATGGAAGGGGGGTCCTGGCAAGTATCACGTATTTTCTTTCCGCAAGAAACGGTGTAAAATTGCAAGAAAACTGGTTTCAATTGCGTTAAGTATATATATTTCTTAGATAGGACTAAACTGTATTTTAACACAATATTTATCGCAGTTAATCGCGAAAAACATAAAGTAACACAGTAGTCCTTCGATTGTTTAGCCATAAAACCTATATAACAGACCGTACAATTATCAAAATCAGCTCACGTAATTAATAGACGCCCGCCCCCCATATAATTTTCGAGGAAATGCAGTATTCAAGTGGAATACATACGTTATCCCTAGTGGGTTTCCTCGCTGCAAAGACATGCGAGTACTGGTTCTGTCTCGGCGCTGGCGGCGGCGTCGACCCGTCCAATTCATCTCCACTCAACTCTTCAGATCCGGGTATCACTGGAAACAGTACTAAAATTACATAATCCTTTATTATATCTTTATACTTTGTACAACTAGACAGAGTAATTGAGGAGTAATAGAGGACGGGAGAATCTATTCAAAGTAACAAAAAACTAGCTTTTCCTCGCAACTTTGCTCACGTTACTGTACATTTGACCTATCCCTTGGGAACAATATTTTTTCTGGATCAAAAGGCCCTATAACTTTTGTAATACACCTGACAACCTCTACGCAAAATTTAATAACGATTGGTTGAGTATTCAATCCTAAAAGCATACAAACAAAAAATCAAACGTCACTTTTGCAGTTATAATATTATTTAGAATATTTAAAAATACTTTAGATTACAGAGGAGTCAGAGAGAAGTTAAAGAGTTACAATAGCTATGTGGTATAACAAGAATGGATAAGAATGAGTATGTCAGAAGAAAATTGAAAATAACACCAGTGACAGGGTAGTTGAGAAGTAATAAGGTTAGTATGGTACAGGTATATTATGAGAAGAGATGAAAAGGTGTGGAAGGATTGTATGAAAATTATATTGTGTATAAAAGGTGTAAATACTGAGATGACATCTGACAGTGGAGAGTGCAAAAGGAAAACATATTGTGCTGACCATACTTAAGTGAAATAAGAGTAAGAAGACGACGAAATTTCGTTACATTTCAAAATAAGCCAAGTCCAATTTTAGCCGTTCCTAATATTTTACGTTATTGTTCAAGATCTTTCAATTTTGTATATGTCAAATATGACAATCATAAAAACAAAAACTAAAATATGGCAAAATTTCAATTTCGATCTCGGTATATAAAAATTGGAAATCTTAACAAAAATAAACATGTTATTTGAACTATGAAAATTGGATTTGGCTAATTTTTAAATATAATGAGTCATATGTATCGAACCATTCAAAAAAAGAAGCAACTAAGAAATTCAATTATGTGGTAATATGCTTTTAAATTTTGGTTACATGTTCAACTTAAATTTATCATAAAAATTAATGAAGCACTTTAAGTCAATCAGAAAGTTACTAAAGTTTCGTTTTATTTTCGAAAAGAGCAATTAAATTTCTATATAAATCGCTGCATTTAATATGTTATTATAATTTTCTCCTATTCCAAAAAGTACTTCTGAAAAATTCGAATGATAGTAGCCCAAAACTTCACAAATAAATATGATAGAAAAAAATGATGTACTCCTATTCATACCTACTAGAAGTCCAATACTGCCGCGCAATTTATAAACGCAGTAACGAACATGTTAACGGTCTCGAGAAAAATGCGGTCAAATTTGAAATTTTATTTGTGGTTACTTGAAATTCGTTACGCAAAGGTTCAAATCAAATCAAAAATACTTTATTCAGTTTAGGCCCTAATAAGGCACTTATGAACGTCAAAGACTACCACTGCTTCGGAAAACAACCCAGTCATCGAGAAGGACCGGCTAGAAACTCGATCGGGTACATTTTTTTAACATATATTTCCAATACATCATACAATAGTTTTTAGTGGATGCACAGAGAGGAGTCAATTCCAGACATCACTATCGTTCACATACTGATCCACTCTATAATATCCTTTTGACACTAAAACCCGTTTGACGTAGCGCTTAAACTTACAGTCCGGCAAATCGGTAACATGCTTTGGGAGTTTATTGTAAAACCTAACACTATTACCCAATAAACTATTACTGGTTTTGCTAAGCCTGAAACATGGGACGACCAGTTTATTACAGTTTCTAGTAGATTATGTCGGTCTTTTACTAAATTCAGTTTTTCAAAGTTTTTACGGACATACATTAAATTATCACTTACATAACGAATTTCAAGTAACCACAAATAAAATTTCAAATTTGACCACATTTTTCTCGAAACCGTTAACATGTTCTTTACTGAGTTCATAAATTGCACGGCAGAATAAGGGTCAATATGAACCAATATCAGAAAATCAATTTTTTTTTTTTGCTGTGCACTTCACGTAAAATTGCACTTTTATAACCAGAGTTTGCTTACATTTTTTTTTTCAATCATTGTTAATTAAGTACAATCTGACCTCAACGAGAGGTCAAAGATTTAACATTGCAAAAAACTGAATAATTAGTTACCTGGTGGCATTGGCAGATTCATGATGCCGGTCCTTTTAGGTTTCTCCGGTTTTTTCACAGGGCTTAATGAAGGAGTGCTCAGAGGGCTGTCGTTTGCTAACGTCTTCAAGTCGTCCACCTGTCATTAATTATTAATTATAACTAACGTTCAAAGTAGGGATGTGCGAATAATGTTCGAATCGAATATTCGAACTATTCGCTTATTTTTTAAATAAGGAAGAATGACTAAAAATTAAATTATGAGTTATAGGAAAAAACACATCATTTTCCAATTAATATTTTTGCATCAAAACATAAATAATTTTATAAGATGAACAGTGAACTTTGTTATCTATACTAATATTATAAAGAGGCAAAGTTTGTGAGTTTGTGACGTTGTAGGGGGTAATCTCAGGAACTACTGGTCCGATTTGAATAATTCTTTCAGTGTTATATAGCTCATTCATCGAGAATGGTTTTAGGCTATATATCATCACGCTAAAGCCAATATGAGCGGAGCACAGATGAAAAATGTTTCAAAATCGAGATGTTTTTTTTCTTTTTGAGAGCTTCTGCTGTGTGTCAGCGTTAGCCCAGAGTAGTAACTATTACTACGCAGACGAAGTCGCGGGCAGGGACTATTTCTTATAAATTTTCAAACTAGTCGAATTAAAAATGCCTTTGACTAACAGACGAAACTATTGAAGTATTTTTGTATACTAATAATCATTTAGTATTTTATAAATATCTAAGTAATAATCATTAAAATAGTTTGAGTTACTTGCATAATTTTAATTATTTTGATAATCTATATAGTTGGAATTTTTCAATTGGATCTTGGGCTACTGTTAGTTTTGAAAAAATGCTTAATACAATGGAAAAAGACAGAGGAGCGTAACGTTTTTTCCTTACGTGACGATTTCTACCAGTTGACTTTTTTCACGACCCGCGTTAAGAAACTCCTTATGCGATCACTTGAGCTGCTGAAAAAAATAAGATGAGTAATTGTGGCGAGTAACTGACCTGCGTGTTAGGGGGCATGGGTAACTTGGTGAGGCTCTTCGGCTTGTTCTTGTTGGGCTGCTGACTGTTCTGGTAGACGCCCTCCACCACGCTCCCGCAGACCTTGGGCAGCGGCGGCAGCGGCGGGGGGGCGCTGGCGGTGGCGCTGCTCGGGGACGGCAGGGGAGGGGAGGGCGCCTTCTGGAGTAACATTGATTATTTCATTCATAATTCCAACAATAGTTTTACAGTAAGACATCGTAAATTATACCAAATTTACATGAATTTCAAGTGATTTTTATATGAACCGTTACAATTCAAATTGAGCGAAATAAAATTTTAACAGTACATGAAATTTTAAGTTTTTGTTTTTTATAGATCTTCATATTTTAAATTAAAAGGAACTTAAAAACACTTATTAACAGAAAAAATTGGACTTTGGTCAATGGTGAATAAAGATTGAAAATCTTTAAAGAATTAAGGATCTCATATGAGCAATTAAAATTTGATTTGGCTTGTGATACATAAAAAGGTTTAGGTAAATCAGTTCAGTACCTTTTCCTTCTCTATCACATGATTTTCTCTTTTATATTTTTTCTTTGTTTAGTGACAAAGTTTAGTGTTATTTTATTAATTTTTGTCTTTACGAGTACAAATATAATTTTCTTCGGCACAAATAGTGTTTAATCTATTTACAGGTGTAACAGTAGATATATCTTTATATATATAATTCTTCTGTCCGTGTGTATCTGACAGAACTCCTAACCGGTTGGACAGATTTCGATGAAAGTTTTCTGTGTGTTCAGGAACCGGTAGGTGGCGCTGCGGTTGATTTTTAAGTTTTTTCTATTATTAAGGCAAGACAAAGTCCCCCGGGCCAGCTAGTATATAAAAAATTGTACCTCAACAGTCTCAACGGGAGGTTCCGGTCCGTTGGTGACACAAATAGCGAAAGAATTGAAGTCAGGCGGCGGCACCAGTGGCGGCTGAGACGTGGAGTCCTCGTCCCTCTGCTCCGGCATCGGAATATCCATTATGGCCTGCTGAATCTCCAGCGGGGGTTCGCCGTTCTCTTTAGACATCTGTGGGTTTACAACATTATGTATTAGTCATCTATATATATATACGTCTAGCGAAAACTTTGTACCCCTTTTTAAGCTAATTGGGCGAAATCGTGAAACTTGACATCTTTAAAGTTTATATGGAGGAGAAGTGCATAATATGTTTTTAATATATAATGCATTAGATATATATTAAATTAATAAAAATAAACGCACTACTGATTGAATGACACACAACATATACACACGAACATACCTTACTTGCTTTACTTTGTAAATACTTACATAATTAAGTGCCTAATAAATAAATACCTAATTAAATCAATTTATTACTATATAATTTACTCCCCCAGGAGATATTCCGTCCCACCTGCATGCAATTCCTACTCTCCCTCTCCTTTACTCCTTTTATTACTGTTCTGTGTAAATATATCTATATTAATAAAATTAAGCTCTAATTATTTTTACATTATCTTACTTGTCCATACATCTTATATATAAAATATACATATTTATTTACTAACTCATATGTTTAGGTACTTACTAACCCAATTGTGTATTGTCCCTATGTTCTATGTTAGTCATACGGTGGTGGTCCAAATCAACTTCAGATCTTTTGTTGATCCATTATCGCGAATACATATATACATAAGCTTTATGTACATGACACTGGCAGAATTGCGGAATTTTCCACAAAGGCCAAAGAATAAGATAAAAAAAAAAAAAAAAAAAAAGCCACTGAAATAATTATTATTCACTTTGGTCTTATTGAATGTCAAAGTTTTTAGGTGGCAGGACTGCATTCACTTCTTGTTGGTATAATAAGTTTAAACTTATAAAAACATAAGAAAAAATCATATATAAAGTACTAGGGGGCCCGGCAAACGTTGTCCCGCCCTGACTATAAAAAAATCCTTGACAAATTGTATACTTAAACCTTCCTCGTGAATCACTCTATCTACTGGTGAAAACCGAAAAAAAATCCGTTCAGTAGTTTTTAAAGTTTATCGCAAACAGACAGACAGACAGATGCGGTATGGGACTTTGTTTTATACTATGTAATGATTAATGTTTAAAATACATTTTTGGATTACATTAATAAAAAAAATGCTGAAACAGTAATTTATGAAATATCTTTCCATTAACATATAAAATTACAATCAGAATAAATCTAGGCAAGTTCTAGAATTATAAAAATCTTACTTCCATAGAGCTGTCGACTGTCGTATTCGAAAGCTCGTCTATGGTCAGCACCTCCGGATGGTTTATGGAATTGATGGAGGACACTGCGCCCAGCGACTCCTCCTCTTTCTGGTTTAAGATCTCTTCTAATTTCTGGAAAATATTTTTATTTCAAAATTCAAGTCTTCTCTGGAACAGAAATGGATTTTTGAAGTGTCAAAACTTCTCTAGGCGCGTTGAGTGGTATTTTTGGCAGGAGATAGTCATGGTTTTGCGTTATGACATGCTAGTAAGCGTGACCGATCGTATTGCGCGGCTTACGTCTGATTAGCGACGTGTAGTATAGCGGCCTGTGTATGTCTCATATTGAGGATTTTGTATTAAGATTGTGTCACCCGTCATATGTTTGACTGAATTATAAACTGTATAAAATTGTATACAATTGTTAGGAGTGCAAATAGATGTGAAAACCAGACTAATGTTACTAATTTAAATACACAAATTGTGAAATTTAAACAATTCAGACTATATTCCACTTAAAATTTTAAAATATAGCAGTTTTTTTATATAGTACTAGTGGGCCCGGCAGACGTTGTCCCGCCCTCATTATGAAAAAATCCTTGACAAATTATATACTAAAACGTTCCTCACCAATCACTCTATCCATCGGTGAAAACCGCATGACAATCCGTTCGGTAGTTTTTGAGTTTATCGCGAACAGACAGACAGACAGACGCGATAGGGGACTTTGTTTTATACTATGTAATGATTATATTTTAGTTTTCACTACTGTCAGTAGTCCTTAAAACTGCCTCGACTTTTTTGTATTTATTATATTTATACCGGCTTTCGCTATCAGCAACTCTTGCGTTAATGTTATCGATTCCCTAAAACTGATAAGAATAACACTTCTTACTAGAATCCAATTGTAGGTATGACCTGTTTATACAATGAGTTCCCCTCCAAGCAAATCTCATTAGGCATACTTGACCATCTAGCTTTTAAATTCAAATGGACCATTAAGCACATTTTATATCCATAACTATTGATACTGCATTTAGTATAGTATACTAGCGGGCCCGGCAGACGTTGTCCCGCCCTGTTTATAAAAAAATCCTGGACAAATGATACACCAAAACGTTCCTCGTGAATCACTTTATCCACTGGTAAAAACCGCATAAAGATTCGTTCAGTAGTTTTTGAGTTTATCGCGAACAGACAGACAGACAGACGCGGTAGGGGACTTTGTTTTATACTATGTAATGATTTCAATTGTCTTGATTATAATTGCCATCTTGTTTCCTGTAGTTTAATTTTTTTTTTAATAATTTTCATTTTCACTTTATCATTTAATCATATTCTAATTTTTTTTGTTTGTCAAATGTTTATCAATATATACTGTTACGTAATTTAAATTTTTACATTATTGTTAATAGTGTAAGTTGTATCTATGTGATATAGCGATGTAGGTTTTCAGTCTAGTTTATCCCTTATTATTGTTATTCATCGAACTGTTAACTGTTCCATTATCCATACTAATGTATGTAAACAAATATATAATGTAGATTTCATCTGTTCCTTTGGAAATAGTACATTGTTTTTAGATGACAGGTCTCTAGGTCCCTAAGTACTTTTTTATGTCTCTGACTATGTGTATGCAAATTTTAATGATATTTGGTCGAGTAATTATGGCTTGAAAATGTAACAAACAAACTTACTTACGAATTTATATTGTTAGTTAAGCTTCTACACCTTTATGTATCTATATATACTATTCAACATTTAAAATCATGTGGTTAGTACGAGCTAGTAAGGCGCGGCCATATTGGATGATTATGACCTCATTATGCATACAGTTTTATGAGATTTTTCGTATGTATTTTACTAGTTATGGTTTAGACTCAAAATTATACTCGATAGAAGTATGTCGCTACGACCTAATTACAGCTTTTTTATTTATTTTGACAGCAGGGCAATGCCTAGCGAACCCCGTAGTTGATATATTTCATATAATGGCGAAAATACAAACAATACCTAATTTTTATTTTTTTTTTTTTTTTTTTTTTTTTTTTTTTTTTTTTTCTTTTTTTTTTTTTAAAAAAAAAATCCTTAAATTTGTTTTAATTAGTTTATTTTTAATTCTATGAAAACATGTTCTTCAAGACGTGCACAAATAGAAATGAGGGTATACAGTACAAGTAGGAATTAAAAATTACCTTGGCTCTTTTATGCTTATCCTTGACTAGTTCAGCGAACAGGCTGGTGTCACTGATTTTCTCTTTGAAGTCTATCTTCCTCTGCAACACCGTGGGTGGACTCGGAGAGTCGTGTCTACTCGGCCTAGACAAAATTCAATATCAATTCATTATTTAATTCTCCAACATCACAACTTTATCTATTACTAGTTTCTGCCTGCGACTTCGTCCACGTGGAATAGTTATTTTGCGCTAGCGCTAAAAAGAATCCCGATATTGAAACATTCTTCATTGAGGCTCCACTCCTATTGCTCTTAGCTATATGTTAATATGATATACAGTATTTAACCTTCCTCGATAAATGAGCTATCTAACACTGAAAGAATTTTTCAAATCGGACCTCAAGTTTTGAGATTAGCGCGTTGAAACAAACTCTTCAGCTTTATAATATTAGTTTCTTTAGATTATGTGGAAACCCTGGAGATATAATAAATCTGTAAAGAAATCTATAAATATAATAAAAGTGTTCGTTTTTTGTCTAAGATATCCTTTGAGACGGCTGGACCGATTCTTATGAAATTTTTTGTGAGTGTTGAGTAGGTACAATATAAACAGTATCTTTTAATACATATGTGGAATGTGCGTTTGTACATTGCAGATACACTGTATTTTAGGATTTATATCAATATTTAATTATTATTTTTTATGGATAAGATGCCAGTGTTTTAAAATTGGAGGAGAGAATAAGATTGGCTATGTAAGAGGATGTTGGACTGATTTTATAAACATAAAGAGATGATATTAAAGACTTGCTTGATTTGAAGTTATGGAAAATCTCACATATGTAACGTCAATTATGAGAGACAGTAGTTCCACTTCAGAATTATGTTTGAAACATTCATATACATTAATATATGCCAGCCCACCTGTTGTGAAATGGTAATTATAATTATGCACACAACGAATTGGGGGGTTTCTTTCCCCTCCGGACCCCCCCCCCCCTCCCCCAGGGGAAACCCCCCCCTTATTTTTGCTTTTGGCCTTTTCCCTTCCCGGCCCCACCCGTTTTTTTCCCCCCACGGGGGGGGGCCCTCCCCCACTCGGTTTCCTTCCCGCCCGCATAACAACACCCGCCCACGATTGATAGATTTTTTTTTTGTGGGCCCCCTTTTTTTTTTTTTTTTTTTTTTTTTCCATCAAACACAGTACATTCTCTTTCCCTACCTAAAAAAAAAAAAAAAAAAAAAAATTCTAAAACGACTAGAGCCTTAGATAATGCATAATAGCGATGACGTTAGCTATCAACACGTCGATCGACATAGGTTCCAATACTTGCGAATACGCCAGAGCTTTGGGTGAAGGAAAACGTGATGATACCATAGCATGGTTAACTACCATCCTCAAGTCGAAAATCTGTCGCCAGACATCTGTTGGTGTGTTCTGGTAACCATATTTCAGAGACAATTCCTCTAATTTTAGCATGTTTACCACATAGACCACATTATCGTTTAACATCAGGTGAGATTGTGTTGAAACGTATGAAAATGATTGGAACACAGGAGTAAAAAAAAACTGTGAGAATGGTGTCTCAGGGTTTGATCACAGTTCATTGATACTTTAACATCATGCGGAGCATATGTTTTGTTTAAATTTTTTTTTGGCAACCAATCTTCTTATAGGTTATTACTGTCATTGTCGAGTAAGTAATGATAGTTGATGGCGGCACTCTGGTTAGAAATCTCCCTACAGTTTTAGTCGCAAGTCAGAATACGTACTCTGTGGTATTATTTCATATCCACTTCACTTGTCCACAATAATCAAAGTATATTACGTGAAACACCACCCCTATTACATGATGTTTATCCACAATGAACTCCAAAGATACTCAGCCGATCTTCATGAAAATTAGCATTTATGTATAATTTGGTCCAACTCGAGAGATAGTATAATTTACATTTCGATTAATGACCTCAGTATTTTTTTAAATACAAATTAAATGTTTGTCAATGTTGATTATTGTTATTAATTCTAAGTTTCATCAGTCTCGAACAGATGGCGCTTTAAATTAGTTTGTTGACAGAAAACTGACTGTTGTAGATATCTGATAGATGGCGCAACGTTTTAATTTTGATAGTTTTAATTTAACATGTAAAACTGAGGCACAAGAACGCGGGTTAGTTAGTAAAATATAAAACCCACTTACATGATGTTATGTTATTATTTGTTAATTCATTACTACATATTCCTCCACCACGTCTGTCTGTCTGTTGGCTATAAACTCAAAAGCTACTGAACGGGTTTTCATGCGGTTTCCGCTAGTAGATAAGGTGATTCATGAGGAAGGTTTAGGTATATAATTTGTCAAGGTTTTTTTTTTATTATGAGGGTGCGGGGGGGATATAGTCCGCCGGGCCCGCTTGTTTAAGTTAAAATGATTTTAGTTAGTGTAGACGCACCTATGTCGGTCCCTGGAGGGTTCCCGGTGTCGCGGGCGGTGTCGCGGCGGCGACGCGCTCGAGTCGCGCCGCTTGCCGCGCGACCCCGACCGCCGACGCTTCATCGAGTTCCGACTGTGTGATCTGCACGAAATAAATAAACATCGCTCAACATAAATCGTAATTAAATCATTCTTATACGGAGTACATCAAGAAAAAATTAAAAAAAAAGCCGATAAATTTTCGGATATTATGAAAATATAGATAAGTATTATATCGACCGTTTTAACTAAATGTTATCGATAATCCCTATACTATGACTGTAAACGCTGTGAATTAAAACTTGAAACTAGTATATTCCTTGTATGATATTTTGCCTGACAGTATACCCCGTCCTTCTGATTTTAAATCTTTGCTTTTATATGTGTTTTCTCCCTTTGTCTATACTTTGGCCAATTTTATAATGAGTAACAAAATTAAACTTTAACATTACTAACATTAATCATTATGTAAATTTACATTTATTTATTTAAGCATGATTATATATATTGTATTTGTCCTTGGATATATTACACTGGCCTAATCTGGAAGAGCAAAATTATACAATTAATATTTAATACTACCTATAAAGTGACTCTCCCGTGACTAACTTGACACTGGCAGAATTCGTATCTGCGAGACGCCAATATAAAAATGTTGAAGTTGAAGTTAATTCCTAATTGAATAAATATCATATAGTGAAATTAATGGGCCGACCTGTGCATAGTCTTGATATCTCGATGCCTCTCCCTGTCTCTGCTGTGGTGCCTCCGACGAGGGCTGCGCTTGCGATGGCTGCGCCGGGGACTGTACTCCCGTTGTCTGCTCTCGTGTACTGGAGAATCTGTTCAAAGTAACAATAAAAACTAGCCTTTGCTCTCGGCTTTGCTTGCGTTAATAGAGACTTGACATGTCTAGGGAACAATACATTTTTTTTTTGATCAAAAACCACTATGCTCTTTTCTGTACCATTGACAACTTATATGCAAAGCATAACAAATAAACAAACAAACTCATTTTCGTTTTTATTATATTAATTTGGGTAGATATGGAAGTAAAAAATTATAACAATTTTTTTTAAAGATAAAGCACTTTTTTTTAATGTGAAACCTTCTTTTTGCCCCTCGAGCGGTATATTTTTAGCAGGAGATAAACTATTAATTTGAGTGATGACATGCTAGTAAGCGTGACTGGTCGTATTGCGCTTGCGCGGTTTGCGTCAGACGAGCGACGCGAATTATAGCTACCTGTGTACATGTAATATTGATATTTTATATTAAGCTTGTGCAGTGCATCATATGTTTGATTAAGTAATAAATTATATAAAAAATATATAAATATGGCTCCGAGTGTAGAAAACAGACTAATGTTAATAATTTTAATATACAAATTATTAAAGTTTATATATTGTAATTCACACTATAATTAATTAAAAAATTGAAAAGAGAACTCATCTATTTCATCGTTTTGAGTGTTCACTTCTGTCTGCAGTCCTTATTTCAACATCTACGTTTTTTTTTTTGTCTGTTTTGGTTAATCTCCTAAGCAACTGGACCGGTTTTGACGGGAATTTCAGTCAATCAAAACGTATTTCACGTCTCAACTACTGAATTGATCATATTGAAATTTTGCATACCCATTGTCACAGAAAACTACACAGGATACCTTTTATTCAGGACAAATGTACTGTTCCTGCTAGATATATGAAATCTACATCAACGTGAAACCAGAAACAAAATTTAGTTCAGTATAAAACTGTTATTTTGAAATTACAAACAGATACTCCAATTTTTGGCGATACCAGCAATGATATCATTACATAGTATAAAACAAACTCCTCTACCGCGTCTGTCTGTCTGTCTGTTCGCGATAAACTCAAAAACTACTGAACGGATGTTTATGCGGTTTTCACCAGTGGATAAAGTGATTCATGAGGAACGTTTTGGTGTATAATTTGTCAAGATTTTTTCCTAATCAGGGCGGGACAACGTCTGCCGGGCCCGCTAGTTATAACTAAAAAGCTGTAGATACGTTACCTACATGGTATTTTGACAAAACAAATGGCACAATAACGCACAAATACGTAAAGCGATATTGTAACGCCACGCTGTCTTAGATAAAATGTGGAAGTAAGATGGCATATTCTCAATATTCGTGGCGAAAAAGAAATAGTTATATCTTGCTTAGATACGGGCGGATTGACGGGGCAGCCGTCAAAAATAAGCTAACCAGTCAAGTTTTAAAGCTATCAAAGCGCTTATGTACAGCTACACTAGAGCTTTTAAGTTATAATATAATTAGATGCCATGTGAAGAATCTCACCTGGTACCATGATAGGCGACTGCAGCCGTTGCTGCTCGTGCCAGTAGTCGCGGCGATTGCGCTCGTAATCTTGATCAGTCTCCGAATCTATCGTTACAGTTTCATGGTAGGGGGGCGCAGAGGGCGTGTGTGGCGTCGTAGACTTCTTTCTTCTTCTACGAAACAAACGAGAAAACTTTATTTTTTTTTTATATAACGATATAAGACGTCGTCTTGAGACAGGTTCCTCTTGGAACATTTACATATTGTGCGTAAAGGCATCGTTATCACTACATATTATAAAACAAAGTCCTCTGGCACGTCTGTCTGTTCGCGATAAACTTAAAAACTAAACGGATTTTCATGCGGTTTTCACCAGTAGATAAAGTGATTCAGGAGGTAGCTTTAGGTATATAAGTTATTAAGTAATAAGGGTAGGTATATTTGTCAAGGTTTTTTTTTATCGTGGCAGGACAACGTCCTCCAGGACCGCTAGTTATTAATACTTTCATATTTTGCCGCCAATCTTCTATATTATTACTGCCATTGTCGAGTAGGTAATAATTATATTACAAGTGCCTTGTGATAATCTCAATGTTCTAACAAGATGGTGGCCCCCGTGTGGCATCTCGGAATTCATGCCCCGTAGTATTTATCACATACACTTCATTTGTGCAAAATAACCGATCTATACTGCTTATAATGCCACCAATTTTAGAAAATACAAGGTCAAGTAACACAAGATTATGAATGAAATATAAAAGCCACTACATGGCCCAGGTCCCGCCAAAAACGCGAGACAGGTGATATGAAACGGGAAATTTACTAACCCGGTGTGCGTAAAGGCAATATTCAAATACAAATTGGTTGTCTGTAAAGAAAATATTAATGAAAAATGCATACTTTTATGAATTGAATAAAATTATTCTATATATAGATAGATAGATGCGTCACAAGCCGAACGCTTAGGCCGATCGCGCCTCTCTATCGCTTGTTCCGAGCGCTCTCGCTTGCGCGCTGACTTTTTCAGGCGGAACGTGACAATGAGTCATGCTATTTCGTGCTTGCAGACGGTGTACATAGATTTATAAGACGTTATGACGTCAAAAAAGTAATTGACCAAATAGATGCTAGCGTACTGAAGTGTTACGCTTATATACAAATGGGCAATTCATTATTAGGTATATAGCAGGTATATACATAATGCTGTAAAATACATAAATGAAATGTTTTAAAAACCCACTATTAAAATCAGCTCAAGTTTATTTCGAAATCGTGTTTAAGGGAAAGAAGTAGTCGTAATGATAAGATAAGGAACGTGCAAAGTGCACACTAACGTATCTTTACAAGCAAAATTAAACAAATAAAGTCATTCAATTCAGCTCAGAAATACACCGTATTAACATTACAAACGAGAAAATATATGAAGATGGGTCGATGTATTCTTACTCTTTCACACGGCCTTTTCACTTCTTTGACATCTGTTTCGAAAAAAAGGTTTTTTTTTTTTTTGTTATAACATATATCACTAGATGGCGCTGTTCTGTAACTTTGGCTCTATGCTCATTGTTCTCGACTAACAACTTTTTAACACAGATCACCCCCACATACTCTTACGTGCAAACACATAGACATATGGTGGAAGGGTTTATTTCTCACATAATTTTGAACTGGGTTACTTTACATTAGCCTAATTGAAGGTGGTAGAGCCACACTGAAGCTATTGCTGTTTTCAGCGTGAATGGGTCAGCTCGCCCGGAGTACTACCACTCGACCCATCGGAACACCGACGTCAAGCAACAGTGCTTTCATTGTTGCGTTTCGTTCGGTCAGGTCAACCTTCCCTCACCCTCCCTCGCCTCCCAAACATAGCCTGGCAACGCAGTTGCGACTCCCCTGGTGTTGCTAGTGCCTATGGACGGCGGCGAACACTTAACATCAGGTGACCCACCTGTTCGTTTGTCTCCTATGATATAAAAAAAGCCTAGTTGTCGGACACGAACTACACGTTTGAATTCGTGAAGATTACATGCCGATACACATGTGTGTCTCACGAATTGTTATATGTATAAATATAACCAAACAATGAACCATAAATTAACCAAACAACAATAAAAAAATAAATTTTATTATGTACATAGTCACAACAATTGTGACCAATTATTATAGATATAGTAGAAAGATATATCCCTAAAGTTGGCCTTATTTATATACATAAAAATAAACATTACTTCAGTTTGTCCACAATAAATACCTATAGGAACGATATACCAAAACTTTAGTGAGTTGTGCACATACCTGCCAAGTTTACTAATTATTACGACTATTATACAATAGATGGCGCGGGAGTGGTTTCATTTTAGAAACAACCGAAGCAAATATTAGGTAGCGATAAAGTCTCGACACGAATTATTCTTTTATTCATTCAGATATAAAAAAGTGTCACACATGAACAATTGTCTAAAAGTAAGTTTGTACTGTGATAAGCACACAGCTGTTATGCATACATACATAATCTGTAACTAACATCTATCAGTTAATACTCAGCACGCGGCTTTACTCGCATTTATTATGCAGTAATTAATTCCGTCATGTATTATTACTTACTAGCGGGCCCGGAGGACTGTATCCCGCCATGATAATAAAATTCATTCAGTAGTTTTTGAGTTCATCGCGAACAGACAGACGCGTCAGAGGACTTTGTTTTATAATATACTAGCGGGCTCGGCAGACATTGTCCCGCCTTGATTATATAAAAATCCTTGACATATTATATACCAAAACCTTGCTCAAGAATCACTTTATCCACTGATGAAAACTGCAAGAAAATCCGTTCAGTAGTTTTTGAGTTTATCGCGAACAGACAGACGCGGTAGGGGACTTTGTTTTATACTATATAATTTTATAATATATAATGATACTTTATGTTCTAAAACTATTGTTGATAATTCTACTAGCTTATGAATTGGAGGAAAATCACTTTATACAAATACAAACAGAAAAATAGAAAAAAAAACAAAACATTTTTAACTTGTTACAATCTAGTTATTAAGCGAGATTATGACCCACGACTTAAAGCCTAAGTTTTAAGTATAAAAAAAAACAATCCGTACAAAACAAGATTGATATGTATAAACAAAACATAAGATTTATTAATCCAGAATTACCAGCCACAGAGACCTTACATTCATTTTCATTGCGAAGGTCCATTCTGAAGTAATGTCGAAACTGCAACTTCTCGACTCATCGAAAGTTTATTTACTACTGACCATAAATTTTTGAAGAGATTTTTTATCATCTGATTTCATCAACTATTAGATTTTAATATAAAACATTATCTATGTGAATATAAAAACGAATACTGACCACAATTACCCAATGTTTATAGTCGACCGTAATTTTTATAATGGGTCAAAAGTTATTAGATAAAAAAAAATATTGCCCCAATATTTTCATTTCATTTAAAGATTAATAAAATGTTATAAATAAAATTCTAATTACACTTATTTGTCCAAGTTGATCATAGAAGTATCTAGAAGCTAAAAAACTTATTTGATTTCATAGATTTATTCCAGTTCTATCTAGCCTACAAATTATTACCTTTTTCCATAGGGGCTCAGCAATAAAAATAAAATTTAATAAAAGTAAAAATGGCATAAAATTAAAATGAGTGCAGCCCACAATGAACACAGATATGTAATGAACACAGACAGGTAGTTCCCATAAACCACAAAATGATTTGCTGAAAACAAGTCTGCAGCATTCGTTAGTCAAAAATGGTGAGTTGTATAATGAAATTGATTATAAAGTTTGCATATAATGCGTTATTTAAATGTTATACTAAAAATAATTCAAATCCTTTAAATGCCATTTTGGCCGACTTCATATCAAGTCTAAAACTATAATTCTACTATAGAAAAATGGGTAAAAAAAGTTGAAAAGGTGCATATTAGGAACTGTAGCAGTATGAATTAAATTCCTACTTTATCTTATGACATTATTAACTCTTAAGTGCTTAAAAGTAATGATTATAAACTGACTAGATAGAGATATGTATGTAGTATATATTTCTTTTTATATTGACTCCTAATAAGACAGACACACTAGTTACTACATCATTTTAAAGATAAATACGGCTCCCAAAATATAGACATTCATCAAAAGTCATTTCCTAAAGTAATAAAGGCAAAACCACTCAATATATACTAGCTAGTATAAAAACTGGCATGTCAAATTAAATTATTGCATTATTTCTATTATAAATATGTACAACATACCTCACAGCTGGAGATCTTTCACGATGAGGAGAGAATGGAATTATGTCGTGATGAATTGAAGGTTCCCGGAGAACTGGACGATGCCTCGGCGAGGGCTCATGCCGCAGCAGTGGCGGAGTCGTTGGTGACACAGGAGAACATGATCCATTTCTCAGTGGTGATGATGCTTTCTCCCATTCACTTATTGGTACCTGTTGGTACCTCTGAGGACTTAAGGCCCTAACAGTAGTCTCCTGTGGTACATTATCATCTGGAGATACACTCTCCAGACTCGCAGACCTAGACCGGTGCTTTGACTTCTTCTTCCTCTTCTTTTTCTCTTTCTTTCGTTTCTCCTTCTTCTTTTTATACCTCGAATGAGTGTCAAAGTCTGGTTCTGGAGCATACTCAATGGTTCTTTGTTTTCTCGAGGTGGCTGTTGCTGCTTCCCTCGTTATGTTGTACATATCAACAACTCTCCTATTTGTTGTTGTAACTGATATGGTTTTGTTGCCAACAAATGTGCGCATGGAATGGGTTTTTCTTGTCCTGTCAAGATCATCTGCTATGTGACGGCTGATGGAACTCGCTTCACTGTCAATCTCGCCCGCCTCAGGGGCTGATAATGCCTCTGAACTGACATCTGAATATTCAACCAATGGTTTGTTAGAATGAGCTGTGGCATAGAGGTCACGACCATCACTAGGTGTCTTGTGCTTCTTATGGGTACGTTTCTTATGCTTTTCCTTATGATGTTTGGTATGTCGCTTGTCATAGTTTCTGTCCATGGTCGCCTGGAGGGCGGAGCCTCCGCCCGAGGTCGTTCACTTACATTACATCAACTGTGACAAAACAATAATTAAATTTTTAACACAAGTACAGTCAGCAGAGCTATTTATACACGTTAAAACCATCGAAGAAGTGCAAATAGGATATTAATAAACAAAACTTGTTTCTTTTCGTTGAGAACGAAGAACAATTTTGTTTAAAAAGTAAAAAAAATATTCAAAACTTATTTTTGGTTGACTGTACTTTTATAATAACGGCAAAAAATGAAATTTAATATTTATTCTAAATACACATCAGCACATTACAAACTGTGTCAAAATATCAACAAACACTAAAATTCATAATAGAAGTCGCGAATTCTAAAAATAAGAAAATCGTATGCACTTTTAATTTACGTTTTAGACTGCATATAAGGCTTAATAGTAAGAAATATAACATGCAATAAATATATTAACTTACCTTAGCGATATAAACGGACGTGCGATCGTCAAAGGCACTTAAATTCTTTCTCAAAATAGTACGATTCGTTTAGTCTAAGGTTTAATATATTGTATTTTGTATCATTTACGTTGGCTTTATGTCGCCAATATATAATTATATTAATTCTTTATTTATTCAATAATCTTATTTCGCTAATCATTATCATGAAGAGCGCATTATGCATAAAATTACATCGGATTTGTTTTAAGGACAGCAAACGTCGATTTTAGTCAGCCATTTGCTTTTTCATTCATTTTCTTTCATCATCGTTTTAGTGATGTTGGTTAAAAAATATGTGTACCTATTCGATGTGAAAAAATCGATTTTAGATAGTTTTTCTTTACTGGCAAGGACTATTGAACATCCCTAGAATTTGCATATACTTTTACATTTTTATAAAACTTAATAAAAGATTTGTTCTAATATCTACTAAATATTATAGAGACTTAGATAAATGTGTTTAGCTTTCTTAAATGTTTTATGTTATTATGAATTTGTTAGTAATCCTACGTTCTTTAATAAGTGTGATTTCAGTAAATATGGATAATTTCTCAATACAATTACAGTAGAGTAAAATTATAACCTTTGTTTTTAACATCCTTGCTTTTAATGTTTCATTATAATCTAATAAAGTATTTTACACCTTAAAACACGAGTAGCTAGATACCCAATTTACAATAGTAATTTTTAATGTGCAGCAGCTGGGAACCCTAAATTCTTCGCGTGCGATTTGCGTCCTACTATATGGCTTATTTTGTTGAATAATAAATAAAATTCGGAAACAAATAAGTAACCCTAATGTGATCAGGACCGAGTATAACGTGAAGTGATATATAAATAATTTATAAATGTTGTAATTAATAACAGTAAACCCAAAATGACCCCCGAGTTCATGGCTGTAATTACGGGCGCATCGTGATATTACTCAATATGGAAAAGAAATTACAAACAATTTAACCGTCCGCGTTGTTTTATGTATTATTAACTAACATATTAAACACCAATTAACCATCATTCAATTAATTGAAAGTAAGGAATATTTTACAATGGTAATTTTACAGTCATTGAACCTGTGTGTATAGAGTGACGACTGCTCTGAGTTTGAATCGGAAATATGTAAATAAACATGAACGATATAAGCTTGAAAATAGTGGAATCTCCAAAGAGCCAAGCCGATGTTGTGGTTTCGCCTTCTACGCTTACCAGTGGCGACAATGAAGTGGATCCATTAGCTATTGCTGAAGAAGTGGGCACGATCAAAGACCCGCTGGTTGAGGAGGCGGCTATCGTAGCGAATGACGGCGAAAAGGCGGGAATCTGTGATGATATTACCAAAGAAAAGAAGTTAAGTGACAGCCATACTGCGGATGGTAATAAATTTAATGATTTGCAGCTTGGAGAAATTAACGGTGAGTTAAACTTCTGGAGATTACTCATTCTTTATCATTGTTTAGCAGCTTCAATTTAAATATAAAAAAAGAATTGTAATCATACTTCTATACTCTTTATTGTTAGGGAAGCTTTATTGTCTGTTTTATACTACCAAATGTGTGTGAAATACAACTTCGGTTTTACTATCTACTTTTCTCTCATAAATTACTTATATACAGCATAATATTATAGTGGATAAAAGTTAAAACCTGCGCCTTATAAAAGTTGATAGTCTTAATAATCTATAGAATAAATATAAGCCAATCTTATTTATAGATTATAGTCTGTAAATCTGTATAGTGGCAGCTAGCTGCCTATGACTTAATCTGTGATAAATAACAATAAAAAAGATTAACACCACTTACCAACAGGTTGTAACAAATGTATTGGAGTTTTTGGCGGGATCTTGGTCTGTCATGTAGTGGAGTTTATTTTTTATTCATAATCTTGTGTTACTTGACTCTATATTGTGTAAAATCGGTGGTGTTTATTGTGCATAAGTGAAGTGAATGGAAAATAATGCCACGGACCATGAATTCTGAGATGCCACAAAAATTCCATGGAAGGTTCTAACAAGATGACCACCATCTTGTTAGTTCATTGAAATTATATCAAGAAACTTATAATATTGATATTCACTTGACAATGGCAGTAATAGTCTACTAGAAGACTGGTTGCCAAAATGGTTTAGAAGAAGAACTTGAAATACTATTAACTACTCGATAATGGCATTCATTGAAATTATATCAAGAAACTTGTAATATCGATACTCACTTGACAATGGCGGTAATGGTCTACTAGAAGTCTGGTTGCCAAAAATGGAATAGAAGAAGAACTTGTAATACTATTAACTACTCGACAATGGCAGTAATAATCTAAAAGATTGGTTGGCAAAAATAAAGTTAAAAATAAAAACAAATGTATAGCATTAGAACTGTCTCCCTAAAAAACACTTGCTTCTGAAACTTTAATAAAGAATGTCAGATGGTAATAGGGTTTACTATACAATATTGAGTAATGATTTTCGTATATCAATATACAAATGTAATTAAATACATAAGTTTGAATAACTAATATTTTAATATATGTAATTCTTAATATTCAACCTTGAATTTTTAGTACATTTGTTTTCAACTATATTCACAATTTTCACAATAGATATATCATATTAAAGTAGCATAATTCAGACATGGCATTTCAAGAATGTAACATTTTGAGTTAGCAAAGACAACAATGTTGGTAGAAGCTGAAACCTTAAGAAGTTCTTGCTTATTTATAAATTAGAAATATTCAGAACAGTCAAATATGCTTTTACATGCATTCCACAGGGAAGAAATAAGGATATGTGTATATTAATATCGAGTGATTTGGTTTATATTGTAAGAGTCATTTCTAAAGTTTTATACAATGGAGAAATTAATTATATTATGTTTCAAAAACTGGGATCACATTTATCAAAGCAGACCATATTTAAATAAATCACTTTTATCTGAACTGGGTATCCTAGTCATCACAAGTTTCAAGTTATTGGCCACTTTGATATGTCACTGGTGGCAAGCCAGATTACACACTGCCATTATGAAGTGCAATGCTTTGAAAGCGGAAACGTAGGCAAGCAACATTACAGATAGTTTGCCAGGGCCCAGGAACCATAGTTCCCAAAGTATTTATTAAATTTGTTGCAACGTCTTGTCTAGTATGATTTTTAATGTTCTCCAAACATGTTCTTAAACATCCATTGTTGTCAGTTCTAGTGAATCTTTGTTTCTGCTTGAGCTAGTGGCACAGTTAATGTATAAATTAGAATAGTACTTTTAAGTACAATTATATTTATAACTAGCTGTGTTGGCAAGTTCGTCTGCGTGAAACTTTATGTAAAAAAACAATGATTAATAAAGTCATCTGGATGTATTAAGTCCATTAAATTATATACTTTTTTTTTCATACTTAAGTCAGTTTTCATTAAATGTATAATAAATAACTTTTGATAGACCGAACCAATTTAAAAAAAAACAAAGACTAAATGTTATTCGAAGATATGATTTATGATCTTCTTGAAAAGATTTTATCATGAACGCAGTATTTTAGCAGTGATGTGTGTTCATACAAACAGACAAGCATTTCTAAAAATGATTGAAATGTATTTTATTACTTATTTCTAGATACCTAGCTAAGCTAAGACATTTGGCTTGTATAGTTGAAAACGAGGGTTACAGCTCTTTATTCGATTTGCCTTGTATTCTCCGCAGTTATATCAAAATTTCCCGTTTAACTATTCCCATTCTGCAATTTCCATGTAAACTTATTTTCTCTCTCCCTTATGAAGCGTTGTGTCATCAGCCCAATATAATCCTAGATCTGGGCATTCAGAATGACATGGTTAATGCCGATAAAATTTTAAAAGACAAGCTTGCTTCACAATTTCCGAACTGGCTAGCAATCTACTCCGACGCATCCAAACTGTCCCAAAACAACAACATGGGATCCGCCGTGTGGATTCCTTTTTTTAAAATTATACTAAGTTTTAAATGCCCTCCCGTTTTAACAGTGTTTACTGGTGAATCCATTGCAATTTTAGAGTCTATAAAATTTGTATTATCCCATGATATCAAAAAGTCCATTATTTTAACTGATTCAAAAAGCTGCTTACAAGCCGTACTGGCTAATCCCTTCAAATCTAAATACAGATCCCCAATTATATTAAAAATCAAAGAAGCTCTTTATTTGTGCCAACAGCAAAACTTAAAAGTCGTCTTGGCTTGGATTCCGGGTCACTCGGGCATTCCAGGCAATGAAACCGCAGATTCATGTGCAAAGCAAGCTGCCAACATAGGTTCCCTAGAACATTTTCAAATCATTCCTGGGGATCTCTGTGTAAGCATGAAACACCAGTTGTTTAAAGCGTGGAATGATGAGTGGCAGACATCACACAAGGTTAAAGCCAAATTCTATGGCAATTTACAACCTACCATCCCCACTAAACCCTGGTTTTCATTGTTTCCGAACGTAGACAAGCGTACAATATCGGTCGTGTGCCGTATGCGTTTGAATCATGCCTGCACACCTGTCCATCTTGCAAAAATTAGAGTCCGGGATCACTCGCTATGTGAATGTGGGCTAGATGAAGGAAGTATAGACCATATTTTTTTTAATTGTCCAAATCGGCGCGTTTCTCTATATAATTTACTCCCCCAAGAGATATTCCGTCCCACCTGCATGCAATTCCTACTCTCCCTCTCCTTTACTCCTTTTATTACTGTTCTGTGTAAATATATCTATATTAATAAAATTAAGCTCTAATTATTTGTTACATTATGCTTACTTGTGCTATACATGCTTATATGATAAAATATACATATTTATTTACTAACTCATATGTTTAGGTACTTACTAAACCAATTGTGTATTGTCCCTATGTTCTATGTTAGTCATACGGTGGTGGTCCAAATCAACTTCAGATCTTTTGTTGATCCATTATCGTAGAAATTAAGCTTTATATACATGACACTGGCAGAATTGCGGAATTTTCCACAAAGGCCAAAGAATAAGTTAAAAAAAAAAAAAAAAAAAAAAAAAAAAAAAGGCATCAATTATTTTTCCAAAAATTTAATAGGTACAGACACCTTAGATTTACATTCTTATTATATGTATAGATGTAGATATATTGAAACTTCTATATGTGATGAAATTCAGTCATTTTTACAGCCTTTGTTTTCTCTTTAAATAATAAACCTGTTAATTGTTGAATATTAAATTTACGAAAATGAAAAAGACACTTGAAGATCTTTACTGAAAATATTAAGGCTTCTATCACACTGAAAACAGGAGCAAAGAATGAAGAGTAATTTGTTTTTCTTTTTCATATTTACTCTGCACTGTCACACTTTTCTTTTTGTGATTATCCTGCAACACTACCCCAATTTATAATTTTAAATTATTTTAATAAACTTTCCTTTATATTAGATATAACTTTTTGCTAGCAAATTTACAGTGCGATGCAGTAACTGAATCATAGAATCAATTCTCATTAAAAACATAACATGTTACCATCTACAATCCACATTATTATTTAACATCAGATGTTATCGGTTTGTGGTAAATTCCATAATTCCAATCACAATTCCGAAAGATTTCTAGCTGGCCATAGGCCTCCTCCAAATATTGCCATAGCTACCAGTCTTGCACTGTTTGTTTCCGCTTGTTATCAGTATCCTTCACTGGGCTGTCAGTCTGCCTAATGGCTGATCTGCCTATAACGTCGAATGCATGATCATCACCAGAGAACTCTGTAGCTCCATCAACCATCTGTTCTAAGAGCAATATGTCTTGCCTATTGACATTTATCTCTAATAATTTTGAGGGCTCTGTCAATAACTTTAGTTGTTCTACATACCTCCACATTTCAATCATGCAGACACTAAGCATAGCTCTCTCGATTGCCCTTTAAGTGACCTTGAGGTTTCCTTTATGAGACCCATTGGTAACTGTGCGTGTGTCAGTTTGGTATAGCGCTATCTCAGCTGAAATTGTGAATATCTTATAAAGCAATAATATATTTGAAAAGGCAACTAAGGGGTTTTTCAAAAAATGAGCTGCAGAGTCATTTGAGTATTTTTTTCATCAATCATGTTTCACCAACCTGTCTGCTAAACTAGCAATTAATTCAAATTCTCGAATTATTCTAACTAATATTATATTGCGAATGAGGGTTTCTTTGTTTGTTACGCTCTCACCATTTTAAATACTCAAATTTTGCATGCCCTTTGTCAAGGTACAGGAAAGGACATAAGGTACTTTACATTCGGAAAAAAGTAATGTTCTCGAGCGATCTACATTTAAGCGAGCTAAGCCGCGGGTATAACTTAGTAATGAACTTATTGGCAAAATATTAGTATGTAGATCAAAAGTTATTTGTAATTATAGTAACGTCACTTACGGATTATGTTTACTTCAAGGTGTTGTGAAGCACGAATTTTCACTACAAGGTCAATTTGCCAATATACAGTAAAATCTTGAAGCTTTCTGAGAATTGCGTAATACACGTTTCAAGTATATATCGTAGCAATCAAATCGGAGTCGTCGGTTTTGGAGCACACCTGGACTATTCGATAAATCTAAATATTAATGGGATGTCTATATTAAAACTTTATATTGCCGTATTCGACCAAATGTAGCGATTAACTGTTTGCGCAAACGCAAGTTAAAGGTAGAGTAATGTGTTCTTCATTCGGAGATAAAGGTGTCTTTCGTATGTGACTATTGAATACCCTAGTTCTGTTAATTTACAATAATTTCTTCGATATAATTTTTCACAACGCAATTACTAAATTTGAAGAAAAGTGCGTACAAGATCTAGACGCGAAATACCTTATAATTAAAACCCATAGGAAGCTTACCTATACCTATAATACTGACGGTCAATTGCACTGTGCGACCTGCGAAAAAATCTTTAAACAAAATTTGGTTTCCCAAGTCACATGCTTTTACATGCTCACAATCGAAAATAGTAGGGTTCGCAATTGATGGACACATCAAAGAGGCTCATATAATTTTCAAACATAAATATCTTTAAGTTAATAAAGTCTTCAGATTTAATAGACTTGAGATGAAAGAAGACCGCATTATGTAAACAAATTAGAGTTTAGAAGGTATATAATAAAGAAGTCAATGAATTATTTAGTAGTAGTGGGCCCGACAGACGTTGACCCGCCCTGATAATAAAAAACCACGACAAATTATATATACCTAAACCTTCCTCATGAATCACTTTATCAACTGGTGAAAACCGCATAAAAATGCGTCAAGTAGTTTTTGAATTTATCGCGAACAGGCAGACAGACGTGGTAGAGGACATTGTTTGATAATGTGTAGTGATATAAGCCGTTTTTTAAAATATGACGGTTGGGCCTAATTGCTATCCTCTATGACGAAGAAACAAACCCAAGTTTAATTTGAAACTAATCAATTATTTATCGCAATACTACTTGAGGTAATAAGATGATGAAAACACTTGAACAAGGGTAGAGGAAAGAATACGATATTACTGTAAGATAGAAATTCTAATCGGTTTTATATTTCAGATGACTTGCTAACACAAAGTGATAGCCCGTCGACGCTTTCGTTTTGTGAGCCTATCACTACTAAAGCTGATGAGGTTCATGACGTTGATGCGTCACCAGACGTAGCTCCGTTGCCGGCGGAGGAAACGGCGAAACCCGCAGTTGTCGAGGATGCAGTAAAGGAATCAGTTAATAGTTCAGTGTCAAAGGTCAGTAATCATTTCTTAGAAATGATGTCTTCAAATCGCGACTAAAGTGATGTCATCGATAGTTAAACTAATATAATTTTCTTACATAAAGCTATATACTAAGAATTCTAAACCTAAAATAACTACTTTTCGCATACCGGTTAGAATATCTATATCACCATAATAGTTCGATCAGAAAATGCGATATGCTACATAGTCGTACTGTTATATACGTTATATATTATACTAGCTGTGCCCGCGACTACGTCCGCATGAAATTTCAATTATAAACACAGTGATTAATCGAATCGTAGGATTGTATTGTGAATTAAAACTCGACATCGGCGATTTAATTGGCCTCACCCTTTGTGAACGATTTTGTTCTCCGAGATGCAGCGGGGCACTACAGCGTCTAGTTGTGCATCGTGTATATTTGAAAAACATAGCCATGTTCATTTTTGACGAAGGCACAGTGATAAGTGTTAGTTCTAGATATCAAAATTGTTCACATATTGAACAACCTTATAATAAGCCTTCTCTTTTGTGTTTTTATTAATAAGTAAGATATACATATATATAAACCACATGATTAATGGACTACCTGGCAAGCTTTTCGAATATCTCACTTTCATCGTAAAGCATACTTTAAAGCGATGGTGACCCGGTGTTTAGCGTATTAGGACACCGTTCGATCGACGTAGGTCCTTCCATCCTTGCGAATGATCAGGAATTTTTTGGTGAAGGAAAACACCGTGATGAAATCATTGCTTGATTGTAGCGATTCTTTTAAGCCGTCTGACTAGGTGTTTTCCGGCAACTGCACTTAACAGCCAGTCCAGTTGTAGGTGGTAGAACTACGCTGAAGCTATTACTGGTTTAAGTGTCAATGAGTCGGCTTGCCCGAGGTACCACCTCTCACAGAATACCGACGTGAAGTAGCAGTGCCTGCATTGTTGTGTTTCGTTCGTCTGTGAGAGCGCCGAAGGCCCACCTCCCTTTCGCTCTGCCCCCCTACCACCAAACACAGGCTGCCAACGCACTTGCGACTCCCCTGGTGTTGCTAGTGTCTATGGACGGCGGTGATCACTTACCATCAGCTGACCCACCTGTTCGTTTGCTTCCTATGATATAAAAAGTCCCCTTTTAGTTTTAACGTATTTGCTAACTTAGACCACATCGTTATTTAATATCGGGTAAGATTGTGAGCAAATGCTAAAACATATCCTAACTATTAATATTACAAATGCGAAAGTATTGTGTGTCACGCTTTCAAGTTGTAACCACCCGATCGATAATCATGAAATTATGCCTACATGGCAGGGGGTACAAAAAAGGGTTTAGGGGTACAAAAAAGACATGGGGTACCTTTCATCCAAAAAAAAATGTACTGTTTACGAGGAATAGGCCAGATCTACATTGAAACGAAGCCGAGAGCAGTAACTAAATTGTAGAAGAAAAAACGAACAGTACTTGTTATTATTATATGATTTTCATATATTTTAAATTCATGCACATTCATCATCATAAAGAAGGAAATGATCGCGAATAAGTTTTATTATAAATTTATGTAGTCGATAGAAGTTTCCAGCTAAATGTAGTGCGAAAAATAAAAATTTAAACACAGGAACCAAGTCCAGTAAAAGAAGGGCCAGTAGTGGAGACCGTCAAGACAGAAAAACAAAGCGTGGATGTGGAAATGGATGAAGGGCCATCATTGGAAGAGAAGATTGACCAAAAAGTAGAGACCAAGGTTAAAGCACAACCTATGAACGGCGATTTGACAAAGGTAATTCAGCGAATTGCATAAATTAAAGACCACACCAAAATTTGTAGGAATATTACTTTTATAATAATGTATTTGTCACTAATCTTATGAGGTCATCTTTTTTTCTAATTCTGAATAATAAATACAAGCTTTGATTATAATTAATTGTTCACCACGATAGCGTAATTGGCTTTAAAGAGGCCTGGTATAGGTTGGGAGGTTCTCTTATTGCTGAATTATACATTACTTTCTACGACGTGGGAAGTAGGAGCTAGGACAGGATTGATATCTTCATTAGTAATTTTTTTTAGTCGTATGGTTAAGCAGAGTATCCACCTTTTATTATTGTCTATTGATTGATTCTATTTGTCGCTGCGAGGTTCAATTTATGTGGAACAGTGCAGCAGCCAAAAATTTGTAACTCTTTAGCACCACCCGGGGAGCACGTGCAGGGGAATGAGAGGTACATTTCCTGCCAATGCGAGTAACATCAACCCCTATTTATCATTAGTAATTATGAAGGTTTTATTGATATTAGTTTTGAGCTGAAGTTGAATTTTTGCTTACACACTTATCAGGGTTCCTATATGGGTTCCTATATCTTTGACCCCATCGATACGCCCCTGTTTAAATATCATCATACCCTCTGCATCAAGCTGTTCTAATATGATTGTATTCAATCGTAACAGAGAGTCAAGCTCTTTGCGTATTACATTTTTAATGTCGGAACTTCTTGTTTCTACCACAAGTACTCCTGATGGTAAATGACATTGGTCGCACTAATTTCAGATAGAAAATTTGACTCTTTAGTGAAGCTAATAGAACTTTGGCATTAAGTACTGCTCGGTGCTAAGTTTGTAGAGAGTAATGGTTAATAGTAGAAAATAGATTGCGGCAACGCACTTGCGACTCCGCTGGTGTTGCTAGTGTCTGTGGACGGTGATGATCACTTATCAGCAGGTGACCCACATGGTCGTTTGGCTCCTATGCTATAAAAAAAAGAAAAGTATGTTCTAATAAATTCAAGCTCAGGATCATTATGTTTCTACCTTGACGCGAATTAGGAATTCATTATTTTCCAGTATTCGCAGTAAGTAAAAGTTGTTCGATGTAAAATTAAGTATAATTTCAAACGACACGATGATGTAGTAACGCCCCGGGCGGAAGATTGTGTACAAAAAACCGTTGCAACAATGACCTTTTTTGACATTACATTTATCCCAAGGTCAAATTACTCAAAGTCGACCATAGTTGATCAATAAGTCTAATAGATTTTATATCGTTTCATTTGGACTTTGCAAGTTTTTTTGTAGTTTGTCTTATTGCGTGTTTATTACTTGTTATTTGCATAAATTATTCGAGGCTACGAAATAAATCGTAGACTGTAATACCATGTCTCTAAATGTTGAAAGAGTTTGGCAGCTCATCCTCAAATAAATCCGTAGGTCTCTTCCTGAAGGCGAAGGCATAGGCATAATCACGGCGCCGACCAGCGTTGCCAATTTTTTTTTACCATGTCTGGATTTTTAGAATTTTTGAGTGAAAAAACCGGGATTCTTTCGTCGAAAGCGGGACATAGTAAAAAAACCTATATTACCAAAAGTTTTTGAATATTTATCTTTTTATTTGATTTCAAATTACGTTTACGTGATAATAGATGGAAAAATAGGCTTGAAATTTTATTTTAATAAAAGTATGATATTTTAAATCAGATTTACCCCTTCGTTAAATAGTTCAGACTTATTTGTTTTCTGAATAAATAAAAAAAACAAATCAAAATGCACGCACGATCGAGTTATCCCCGAAAGCGGGACTGAAACCGTCCCGTGCGGGACATATAATTTTGATTTAAAAATCGGGACGTCTGTCAACATTGACACCCGCTCACGACGTATTGGCGATTTCAAATACTGAGAAATTCACAGTTTTATTCCACACTAGCTGACCCGTGCAACTTCGTCTGCACCAAATCGGTTATTACCGGTTTCAATTGTATTTTTAAATCCAAATAATCTTAAAGAACCTAAAAGCCGATTGCAGCTACATCTAGCACTTCCAATTGTGAATCCAAACTATCCAGGGACTCACTCAAACATATACCCAGTTGATATGTGAGAAATCTTTTAAAATAAGCCTAGAATCTGTTCGCAGCATTATCTAAAGTAGTGTCATCAAAGTGAAGATGAAAACTAACTTACATATATTGCCGATAAATGTCTTCCCAGTACCCCCTGTAACTTCATAACGTAACGTACTGTAAAAATTGAATTTTATCTACATTAAATTTCCATTTTGTTTTAGTTGTTTGTTTAATAAAAATTTGTTAAATATACGTGAAATCTGCATTCAGTTTTAATTTTGTCACATTTATTTTACTTTTGACATATAAACCACCTTTTTTTACTGAGAAACTGAACTTGGGATAATATACTTTTCTAACAGTGACAGAATTTTTGAAATCGGATCAGTAATAGGTACCAAGCATTCCTCGAAAACAAAACTTTACCTCTCATTACAATATTAGTATAAATAAAACATAGTATGGTAACTGCAAACACTTCAACTGATTTATTTTAATCGTAGATTCACAAACCTAAAACCCAACTACTTCAAGGCTCAACAATATTTAGAAAACTAATTTTATCAAATATCGAAACAACACACGTACTGATAGAATTCTAATTGAGATTCATCTTCTACAATGCAATGTACCTATTATCTAGGTTTATGTTTTAGGAAAAAATCTTGTCACCTTTGTTTAGTAAACATTTTTCATACAATAAAATAAGTGTAAGAACATATAAATGACAGTTTCGTTTACACATATTTGTTTCATATGTGGTTGATAATTACGCACAGAGATGTCATGTAGCCGTAGCTCAGTTATAACGTACTGGACGTTATGTGGTTAGGCGGAGCCGACGGTTAGGAACCCACCGATCTTTTTTTTTGGTATTTTTTTTTAAAGTAGCTTAGGGAAATATAACTTAAATTTTTAGCTAATCTGTCTGCTATACATAGCACAAAGAAAATTTACCAAAATCCGTTAAGAATTTCATTAACTACAAATTTTTGATTTTCGTCCGTTATCCTGGAGAATCCCTTGCGTTTTGTGAGATAAAAAGTCCACTGGATGTAACCTTGTAATATTAGTTATCACTGTGCCAAAATTCGACAAAATTGGTTCAGTATTTTCAGAGTGATACGTGTTCAAAGGGACAGACAAACAGGCAGATCCTGGAGAATCCCTTGCGTTTTATGAGATAAAAAGTATCCTAGATGTAATCTCGTAATATTAGTTATCACTGTGCCAAGTTTCGTCAAAATCGGTTCAGTACTTTCAGCGTGATGCGTGTTCACAGGGACAGAAAGACAGACAGACAGACAGACAAAAATTGTAAAACGATTATTTTTGGCTTCTATATCGATAACAAAGTCTACCCCGATCAAAATTTTCAAAAAATATTTAATGTACAGATTTGACCTTGCTATAGTTTTATTATAGTATAGATACGGTGTAGCCACAAGAACATTTCTCAGTTTTAGGTTTCCTCACGGTGTTTTCCTTCGCCATCAGCCGATAGTGAAATTCCGAAAATTTCATTGATTTGATGAACCTACGAACATTTGACATTCAATACAATTGACATTCCACCGGTCAAAAAACGCGACTTTTTTTTACCAAAGCGAATTACTGTGACGTCTTACTACGTCTAAACTTAACGCGATTTTGTTGGTTACATGTTTCTTACCACTCTTCCGATGGATATTAAATGTTAAAATGTTCATCTGTTTTATTACAAGATTCCTATATCACAAATGATAGTATTGCTAACTTGATATCTTTTCGCTGGATAGTTACTTTGTGCTAATGCTAACACACAACGAAAGCTTTCAAAAGGAAAAAAAAAACGATTTTGAAACATTCTTCATTGGTCTCCTATTGGTCTTAGCGTGATGATATATCCTCGATAAATTAGCTATATAACACTGAAAGAATTTTTCAAATTGGACGAGTAGTTCCTGAGATTACCCCCTACAATGTCACAAACTCACAAACTTTAACTTTTTATAATATTTAGTATAGATTAAATGTGTTATTCTTATGAAATTTGAAAGACCTTTATAACTTTCAAAATTTTATGGAGGTAGATATATCCATAATACATATACAATTTTTTTTTTAATGCCAACAAACGCTTTGCCATCTTGATACTGTTATTATAAATGACTATAAAAAATGATTTCTCTTATTTTTGTATTTTTTACCTTCTATTCATGTGTAATACAAACGATTCACTTTTTGCCCATTTGTATTACTTTGATATCTAAAGTGATAAAACGTATGTTTTTAGGAAGACCAAGGAACAAAACGAAGGACCAGTGAAGAAATAGAAACGGAATCCCCACTCAAGAAATTATGTCAGGAAGTGGAAAAGACCTTCCCCCAACATGACACGATGATAAACGACTACATACACACCGCTACGAAGAACAACGTCGATGAAATACAAAGGCACACGGAACAACTGCTCTCCGAGATCCAGACACTGCGAGAACTCGCCCAGAAGAAAGAACACGAGTGGAATAACATATTACACTTGAAAAAGGTGAAAGAGGAAATATTATTGAGGCTGCTGAGGCGGAAACAGGTTTTATCCTTCGAGAAGACCTCAGAAGTGAACGGATCAGACAGGAATGATCCATTTGAATACCTGAATCAAGCGAAAAACTTAGCTATAGATAAAAGTGATGAGATATCCGGCCTGTCTCTTAAGCAACCGGGGTCAACAGTGACACCAATGATGCAGACGCCTGTAATGCCTGTAACTACACACTTTAACCATCTCACTGGACTCCCACCACCATATGACAAGGCTGCTCATATGCAGTCTATGCCGAAACCAGTATTCCCACAGCCGATGATGATGCCTGGACCATTACCAGGGTTCCCTAGAGACATGAACGGCCAGTTACCAACCAGCTACGGCATGCCTATGGGTCATCGGGGTCCGATAAAGGACGTGAAGTCCATAATAGCAGACTACAAACAGAGGAACCCAGAGATAACACCTCGGAGAGGCAGGAGGATGAAGTCCATATTGAATCCGAACATGATGAACGCTCCAAGACCTATAGCGCCGAAGGTCGACGGTCTGAATAACTTGAACAATCTCAACATGTTGTTTAATAATCTCGATATGGTGAGTGCATTTTTTTTTTGTAGACCTATCATTAAGACCAGTGGAATCATAAGTTGAGATTCGGTAAAAAAATTACACTTTTTTTTAATTTAGCGTCTCCCTAGGTACTGTTCCCTACATACCGGTCTAGTGTTTTTCAACCTTTTTCAGGACACGACCACCTCTTAATATGAAAAATTGTTTCTAACCTGTATTCTTTATATTAGAAATATCAAATCTGTACTACATTTTTAATTATTCTTATGGTTAGATACTCTCTAAATACATAATTAATACGACGTGTCTCATGGGTGTTTTTTATTTTTTTTATTTTTATTAATATTCTCTCATTAGATTTTCTTAACAAAAATATTTTTTAACTTTATTGTTTATCTGTTGAGCCAAGTTGAGCAACGCCTTTTTGCTATCTATTTTATTCTTTGCTATTTATTCAATCTATTTTATTTAAGACATAAAAGATTTTTTTAAATATTGATATGGTCACTATAAGGTGTTATTAGGTTAACTAATTACGTGGTAACTTAAGACAGAAGGCCCCTTAATTAGCGACTTAATAAAGTAACCGACTTGGTATTACATGGATGTCACAACTTTTGACGGTAGAAGAACCGAGTTGCGACGCTTTGTTTCTTTTACAAGTTTTGTTTTTAATGGCATTTTTTTTTACTTCTTTACTTTGGCTTCGCGACCTTCTTATAGACTCTGTGCGATATCCCAGCAGGTCGCGACCCACACCTTGAAAAACATTACATTAGACAAACATCTCATAATATCATTATTTCTATTGTTATATACACGAAAATCTTGGTAATTCGAAATTCAAGGGGGGAGGCGATACAATTACTCGAGTCATAAGGGTTTTTATTTGTAAAGAATCTACGCACAGCGGTTTAGATTCTATCTCACTTTAGTAATTTTGAGTTACAGATGTGATATGAATTCTTGTAACAAACAATGTTTAAAACAAGTTTACTTTTAAGAAATTGTTGACAATACTTTTTATAATCGGTCCCTTATTTATTTTTTCATCGATTAATACAGTTTGTTAAGTTAAAAATCATGGTAATAGAATAAGGCGTTGATATGTTCGAGATACAGAGGACATTTTTTTTATTATTTTGGGTGTAAGGATTTGGCTATGAACTACGGTCTCTATCAATTATGTTATAACTAAAAAGCTGTAGATATATCATAAGAGCTTCGACAGCGCGTTTTTAAAACTTGGCTAGTTAGCTTATTTTTGACTTCTGCCCCGTCAATCCGCCCGTATCTAAGCAGTATATAACTATTTCTCTTTCACCACCGATATTGAGTGCTACATTTTATCTAAGACAGTGTGGCGTTACAATGTCGTGCGTATAATATGTGTGCGTTATCGTACCATTAGTTTTAAAATATGATGTAGGTAACGTATCTACACCTTTTTACATATCTCTTGGTCTACTTGGTCTCTATCGATTTAAAGAGCGCTTCTTACATTTCGAGAAGTGGCGTTGTTGTGACTTGAAGGGAATTTGATGAGGATTTAAAACTAGGTATATGGGAATAAGTTCTCTGCTTGCGCCATAAAGGTACAGCGTGATGTTATGCTGCGAGTTTAGAATCAATAGGTTATATTTAATGTTAGAGACAAACGCACTGCCAATGGCAGCATGCTAGACGTCAGAGCGATTCAATAATCTAATTTATAATTGACATCCTTGACCTGAATTTCCAATGACAGAAACTAATGTGCCTACCTACTCGACTTGCGTTTGTTTCGTATCTATTGATACGGCGTACTACCGATGCTTAGGTTATGGAATCTTCGAGAATTTTTTTTCGTAATTTTTATATTAAGGTGACTACTCTCACCGGACTCCTAGATACGACTATTTTAGAAATGAAATGTGTTTAAATTATTTGAATAACGTATCCAATCCGCAGTATTTTGATATTAAGGTGATTGTCTTCATCGGATTTCTAGATACGAAGATTTTCGGAATAATATGTGTTCAAATTATTTGAATAATGTATCCAACCCGCGCATATTTTGATATTAACGTGATTGCTCTCACCGGACTCCTAGATATGATTATTTTAGGAATGAAGTGTTTTTTTTTCTTGAACTGACTATGCTATTGACCTAGCAAGGTCTTCACAGCGTCACCGGACTGCTCAAATTATTCGAGTAACTTATTGAACCCGTAGTATTTTTATATAAGGTGACTGCTCTCACCGGACTCCTACATACGACTATTTTAGGAATGAAATGTGTTCAAATTATTTGAATAACGATTCCAACCCGCAGTATTTTGATATTATGGTGACTGCTTTCACTGGATTTCTAGATACGATGATTTTCGGAATAATATGTGTTCAAATTATTTGAATACTAGCGGGCCCGGCAGACATTGTCCCGTCCCGATTATAAAAAAAATCCTTGACAAATTATATACCAAAACGTTCCTCATGAATCACTTTATCCACTGGTGAAAACCGCTCGAAATCCGTTCAGTAGTTTTTGAGTTTATCGCGAACAGACAGACAGACAGACGCGGTAGGGAACTTTGTTTTATACTATGTAATGAAAGTATATAACCGGCAGTATTTTTATATTAAGGTGACTGCTCTCACAGGATTCCTAGTTACAATTATTTTAGGAATAAAATTTGTCCAAATTATTTAAATAACGTATCGAATCCGCAGGATAATAAATAATAGTAAATTGCGTTAGTAAAATGATAGGGTATATTCTCATTTGAATCCAACCCCTATACAGATATAAAATCCGTCTTAAGGTCGTTTTTAAATGCGTTGCGTTTCGGGGCGAGTAAATCACTCACAATATTGATAAGTGGTACTCAGTACTCGATTCTGATTCTGAATCAATAAAAAAAAATGTGCTTAATAAGTGACCGAATTATCTAGAGAGATACAAAAATTATATTCCACCCCATACACGCCTTTGTTAAAGCACGTGGCAGGACAATGTCGGTGACCAACGGTTCGTGTTCAGTGAAACGTGAAAGAACTTGGGGTCAACGACTACCACCAACCCAAGGTTAATTTTTGTAAGTATGAAGGAACAAAAGGACAATAGCTCGAATTATTATCGAAGGTTAATAACCCCGGGTCGCCCTGCGCACGCTTCGTTATACCGGCCATTAAACTTAGGTTTATATCCATACTTTTGAAAGTCTTGGAACAAACTTTAACAAAAACTCTCTTTGTTGTTTATTAGTATTTGTTTTGATATTATTATTTTATTGTTAAATGTGACCATCGAGTATCATGTCCTTGAACATTGTGAGTATTCAATCTTTCACCCGGTATATAACTACCGTGTGGTTTATTTGTCAGCATAACGACGGTGACCGTGGACAGATATTCATCTCTTAACTGTCGCTACTGTTCCCAGATCGTACATCGCTTACCGTTACGTAACATTTGATAAAAGATATTTAAAAATGTTCGATTTATAATCTTTACCTTAAGTCAGGTAGTATGCGTTTCAAATAGGAAGAAAATTGTCAAGTTTCGTATGCGACTTCAGTAAAAAATGTGCGGCAGCAAAAACAATACGTACAAATTATGCTGATGTATGTTATGTGTCCGGATATATGTACATATATTTATAAAATACAAAGGCTTATATTTTACTAACTGTACCGCGACTCCGTCCACGTGAAACGTAATGTATAAAACAGTGATTAAAAAAATCATCTGAATGTATGAAATCTATTTACTTATCTACTTTTCTCTCGTACTTAATTCGCGTCCTCATTAAAATTACAATAACTTCTGATAGAATGAAACGATTTTAATGAAACTAAGACTAAATGGTACTCGAAGATATGCTTTATGGTTTTCGTGAGGGTTTATCGTGAACGCAGTACTTTATCAGTGATGCCTGTTCAAACAGACAGGTAGACAGACAGACATTTGTAAAAATGATTGAAATGTATTTTATTTCTTATACCAAGACACCTGCAACAATTTTTTTTCACAAAAATTTGAGAAGGTACAGACACTTTAGATTTACATAGTTATAATATGTATAGATTATTCTGAAGTGTGTGAAGTATAATTGATTTTGATGTATTGATTTGTTTGAGTTGGAACATACACAGAAACAAGTAGACAAAAATTTAATAAAGAAATTGTTGTAATTACAGTATACTATACTTACATATTCGTTTAATAAGAAGCATTTATTTTGACTTTGCAAAGAGACACTTAAATTTTATTTATCTATATTTATATATTGTCTTTTTTTTACAGAACCAAAAAGCAATGCTCGAACGTCTCCAGCAAATGCAAGCCGGTGGTCTTCCCAATGGGCTGTCTTTCAAAGACGTCCTCGTACAGTTCGCGACCATGCAGCAGACGAACCCCGGTCTCATACCGAACAGACCGATGGAGATGCCGAACCGACCGGAGCACCACGTGCGACCAGAGAACAGGAGACGACAGGAGAGAAACCATGAGGATGTTCATGCTAAGCATGCAGAGAGGATAGCATCGTCCAGCCCGAGGCTTCCACCACCACCACCTTATCCTGAGATCTCCTTGCTACCAGTTACGACGAGTCAGGAGAACACGCAGCAGAACTCTCTACTCCATGGAATCCTCACCAAGGTACCTCCTCAATCACTATTAACCATAACCTATATAGAGATCCTATGTCTCTTTTAGATAAAATGACAAAATTGAATATGTTAAGTAATTATTTGCCCAAAATAATCGGAGAACTGTTGGTAGTAACTTACCATGGTGGTACACTTTAAATTTGATCTTTAGGACACGTGTACCACCGGTGGTACACGTTAAACTTGATCTTTAGGACACGTGTACTATCGGTGGTACACGTTAAACTTGATCTTTAGGACACGTGTACTATCGGTGGTACACGTTAAACTTGATGTTTAGGACACGTGTACTATCGGTGGTACACGTTAAACTTGATCTTTAGGACATGTGTACTATCGGTGGTACACGTTAAACTTGATCTTTAGGACACGTGTACCACCGGTGGTACACGTTAAACTTGATCTTTAGGACACGTGTACTATCGGTGGTACACGTTAAACTTGATCTTTAGGACACGTGTACTATCGGTGGTACACGTTAAACTTGATCTTTAGGACACGTGTACCACCGGTGGTACACGTTAAACTTAATCTTTAGGCCACGTGTACCGTCGGTGGTACACGATTTGATAACTATTAAAAACGAAAGAATTAGTTATGTCACATTATGTATTTTGTTGTAGTGTAATATAAGTGTCTGATACACCTATTTTTTGTTAAAATACCGAATGGCTTGGCACGGAAAGTGTTAACTGAATATGGATTTTGAGATAATTGAAACTTGGTTGAGCCCATTTGAAAATTTGATCTGACTTGAGGCAATTAACGGAAATAATTCATAATAATATAATGATGAAAATGGTAAAATTTTGAAATAACGCTATGATTATTAATTCCATAAAAAAAACTGACAGCGACCAATGCTTTTTTAGCGCCACGAATGCAGTATATGCATAAAAAAGATGCGTTGATATCGAGAACTTTAACATACACATTATTGTATGTCTATGTTATTTATGTTACATTAAATATTTATTTATTATTTGTGAAGTCTTTGATTATTGTTAGTGTATCGTAGGGAAATTGTTAAATTTAGTATCGTACAAAGATTGGCAGATATTTCGAAAAAATACTTGTACGATTGGTTGTTTGCTGCTAGTCTCGTAGTCTTCATTTTGTACAGCTATTAAAACTGTTCTGTGCCTTGAAAACGTAACAAGAGTTTTAAAAAGACAAACTATAAAAGAGTATTGAAACGAGGCTTATAAAATAAATACGAGATACTACGGATTTAACAAAAACTTTTGTTAACACCATAAGAGAGTCATTTCATTGCTATTTTTCACACCTGTTATTTTTCATATTTTAAGAAAAATAATTCACTATATGAAAATTATGAACTTGTGTCACTGCTATTTTTCATATGATATGAAAAATAATTAATCATTTGAAATTATAAATTTCTAAGGCTGCAAATTGTTATGAGATTTTATGATTCCAAAATTCACCATTTGTTCTAATGCCTGCTATATATTATTACGAGCTATTTGGGTGGGAGTTTTTGCGTATGTAATAACTTTTTTGTTTGTATGGGTTGTATTAAAAGTGATTTGTGGAAACATTTGATACTTTTAGTGACTGTCTATTAGTGTAACCAATGGTGTGATAAATAATCGTAAAATATCTTATATTTTCTATTATTACCTGCGAAATAACAGGGGTTAATAATTTCACTGTGAAGCAGTTATATTAAAATAACATACTATAAAACAAAGTCCGCATACAAAGCCGCGTCTGCCTGCCTGTCTGTTCGCGATAAACTTAAAAACGACTGAGCTGATTTTCGTTCAGTTTTCGTTAAAAGATAGAGTGAGTCAGATGGGTTTAAGTTTATAATTTGTCAAGATTTTTTGGGAATTGGTTGAAATATAACGATAAATGTTGGAAGTGTTTGAAAAAGTCGAGTCGTCTGGAAGTTTGAAATTGAAATGATAAATGATGACGACGCAGACGAAGTCACGGGAATCAGCCAGTATTAAAATAATAATAATTTCGATGCCCAGATATATCGTTTGGTTTATTATTGAGAACGAAAATGTTCTTCAACTTACTCTCACTCTCCCATTTTTGTTGATTTTTTTTTTATCAATACATATAATGATAATGCAAATGTAACTATATCCGCACTTCTTAGATTTTTGTAAAAAAAAATGTTGCAGGTATCTTGGAATAAGTAATAAAATACGTTTCAAACATTTTTAGAAATATTTGTCTGTCTGTCTGTTTGTTTGAACACGCAACACTGCTAAAGTATTGCGTGAGTACAAAACCTCTCCAAGAAAATCATAAAGCATATCCTCGAGTAACATTTAGTCTCGGTTTCATTAAAATCGGTTCACTCTATCAAAAGTTATTGTAATTTTAATGACGACGCGATCTAAGTATGAGAGAAAAGTGGATAAACAAATGAACTTTATATACTCAAAGGATTTTATTAGTCACTGTTTTTTTTTTACATTATGTTCCACGTGGACGGAGTCGCGATCACAGCTAGTTGAAATTTTAAACACCTAGTTATATCATATCAAAACTTCTCTCAGCGCGCTTTGGCGTCATATACATTTACCCATTTGGGGCACAATTGTTTTTATCCCAATTATAATTTTTTTTTAAAAGAAATGAAAACTTATCTAGATATTGTCATTTTATCTAAAAACGAATTAAAATGCTTGGGCTTTCTTTGATACGCTGTCTGTAGTCGAACTCATGAGAGGTGCAAAATGTACTGTCGTTTTTAACAAATGTCATTTTTGAAGCCACACACTAACCCTAACAAAACAGATTAGGTTAAGATTTTATTAGCTTTAGATGTCAATGTTCACGTCTCAATGTGTTCATGTTTTTTGGTTATAAAATCCACGTTTCAAACATAAAGGAAACTTGAGATACGGCAAGTCCAAAGTGTGACCAAAAGAATACAAACAATGGATTGTAAGAATTATTATTTGAATATAAAAAAAATATATATATTACTTTATAATAGTTGTTTAATATGTTTATTCTATACAAATATCGTTACCTAAATCTTTAGATACGATGTAGGATTTGTTAATAATAATTTCCATTCTCTAGTATTAAAAGAAATTTTAAGTTAAAACACAGATTAAATATTAAAAACATGATTAAAAGCTAAAAGATTTGTAAATTAGATTAAAATTAAAATGAATTGGAGTAAAAATGTTGTACATTGTAATTTAAAATATATGTGACCTGATTAAATGTTGTTATAAATGTAGGCCTAACTTATTTATTTTGCTGACATAAATTGTTATACATAATACTGTTTTTCAAGAAAGAGAATTGAGTAGGCTTAATAATTTCTATTGGTTCTATCGGAGAATTAGTCGTGAATACATGTATTGTATAGTTTTACACGTTTAGGCTTTATGAATAACTCAGATAACAAATAACAAATATGAAATCAGCTTCATTAACTGTAACATTATTTTAGATTGACTCATAAATCGTTGAGAAATAATCTCTAAATTATCGCTTTGTGTCTGTCGATAGTATAGCTTTTTCAATATCAATAGTTTTGATTAAAATAATTATAAAAGAAAACGACACGTTTGATAGATAATAATCATTAAGTTGAATCGATTTATAATCATCGATTTAGGCATCTAGTCGATTGATTATCGATGAGATAAAAAAATAATTAATAATAGTGGATAGAGGTAACTCATACAATTTCTTCATTCATACATACATTTTAGAACGTAAGTTCATACCAATTGAGATTATTTCTCAGTGAAGACGTTATTTATTATCTTAACAAAATATGCAAATGAGCTTTATAGCCACACCGAGCGTATTGGAAGCTTGAATGAGTGTTGCCAACCTTCCAGCAGGCGTCACCTGCGTCTCAGTGTTATTCGCCGACGTTGGCGAAACTGCTCACATCGCCGGAAAGGAAACAGACCGCGTCGGCACACACGTTCGGTCAGGCCAAGGTACAACCTCTGTATGAAAACATACCTTATTGGTGTGCTGATTGGCCTCGGACATTGCGAAATTCAAAATTTAGCTTTTAAGAATTCCCCATTCTTGTTTCTTAAACAGTTAATGTTCAGCGAAAAAAAAATAGTTCTTACTGGTAACATTTATATGATTATTAATCATAAAGAGTTTTTAACGAGTTCTTAATCTGTCAGTGGTGGTTTTTATTTTAATTCAAGTTTGTGAATTGATGTATTGTTCTTGACACGATACTACGTAATCGTTGGCTCGCTTTAATGATGGACAATTCTACAAAGAAGCCATCATTTTGTTAGAACGATGTGTAGAGGCTAGTAAAATGGAATACAATTAGGCTTAAAATGCTTTCATCCATGGGTCTAAATAAATAAAAAATATAACCATGATTAATAAAAACTATATTGATAATAATATTCTTTAATGTAGGTTAATGTTAAATATTTGCATCGTTTTCTATATTTATAACAATTTTTGGAGGCTAGAAAAATAGAACAAAGTTAACCCTAAAGTCAGTCACTTATTATCAGAGTTATTTTGATCATGGTCCATTACCATTTACTATAATAAAATTTAATCATGAGCTTTTTCGATATTTTAATACGAATCTAAAACACTTTATTCTGGCCTCTCTGATAGGCTATAGTTAGGTAAAATGAAGTAATGCATATTTTTAATTATATCAATTTCATGAAAACAACAGAAGAAATGGTCGTATGCATTTATTACTACTTAATACTTCAAATATCTAAGTGAAATACTATGGACCTATTGGAACATTCTATGGCCATACTACATCATCCTATGGACCCATTAGGTCATCATATACATTGCTAGAAATTTGTATAGACAAGTTTGGGAAACTTGACTCTAGACGGACGAACCTACCTCCAGGTAGTTTTTTTACGATTTTAGGACAAAAATATTGATTTAATGTTTAAAGTTTTTATTTAAAAAAAAGTGAGTTACCGATAATATTTAGCCACGAGCCACATTAATAAATGCAAACTATTAATAATTACCTTTTTAAAATTAACTGTTTAGAAAACAAGTTTGTTTTTGATGTACCCCTTTCGATATTATTAGTGGGAACAAGAATGGCAATACTCATTGTAAGATACAATGCCACCCTCACTGTCATCATGTCGTGTCTGTAAGCAAACATATCGTTGCCAACATGACTACATGTCATGTATAGAATTCGATGGAGTCCTATATCATTCGTTTTACAATTTTTTTTAATTATTTGTGAACAATTTTTTACGTATGATTTCCGTATCCAACGATCGTGCTATAGAATATAATATTTAGAAAAAGCATACGATTTAGGACTTCATAGAAAAAAAATCAAACCAATATAAAAAATGATCTCTCATCGTTTATTTTATGAAACAGCTTTTGTTTTTAAAATTCAAATAAATTCCTTCAATATTAATCGAGCAAAAAGACGTTTATAATTCAGTTTATGAGAATACATGAGAGATGGTTTTACACTTAACTATAAAAAATATCTCAGATGTATTTTTAAGACGCTATTGCAACGGATCGATTTTATTATCCTTTCTTTTTATCTAGATAAATATGATCTGTTACAGAATTGTGGTGAAATAACGATAACACCGGTGCAACCGACGCCACCCCCAGCCGACACACAAACGGACAAACCAGAAGAAGTTGTGCACTTGGTGAGTTTTTCTTTAGTAAATAATAAAGTACATGACTTTATTAACCCAATAGATAACTTGACAGATATGTGTAGTTGTGTAAGCAGATTAAAATTTATATTAACGCTAAGTCAGAAGGCTTGATGAAATTAAATAAGCCTACGACGGAGCCGTAAATCACTTGCTTTACGTTGCTTGTATGTTGGTTGAGCTAGAAGATTCAATCACTTATCAGTGTGTTGGAAGGATTGAACGTAGGCTTGAGTCACTGCTGAGGGGGGTCGCGACGAATGTGCGGGAGCGAAATTTACCGTCAGATCCTGTACACGTGGACGTGGGTCACGCTATGTTTTAAAAATTAGGAGATTTCTAATAGTTCGCCACCGTTATTTTCTCAGAGGTATTAAGATATTACGCGATCGTATATTGATTATAACATCAGGTGTCGGTTTTCGTGGTGTTATTCGCTGCGGAGACCACTAACGGGCGTTTGTGTATTAACCCATTCGATGCTATCTATTAACAAGAAGTTTGTACCATACGCCACCGATCTTTATGGTGAATTATAAGTGAAAAAATATTAGTGAATCTGTAGTAACTCATATTATCTTATCAATATTTTTTCACAGTAACGATGTTACTAGACGAAAAATATAATATGTTGTACAGTGGAATAATAAACGGCAACTTTTGTGAACGCAGTAATACAAAAAACGCATCACGTATACCGAACGCACTTCGGGGCTTTGCTGGCATGGAATGGATTAATGAAGACGCATTATGAGGAGTTTTTGGAGGGATCTCGGAATGTCATGTAGTGGACTTTATGTTTTATTCATAATCTTGTGTTATTTGACTCCATATTTTGTAATGATGGTGGCGTTTTACGTAATATAGTTTAGTTATTGTGCATAAGTGTGAAGTGGATCGGAAATCATACCACGGAACATGGATTCTGACTTGCCACAAAAACTCCCTGGAAAGTTGTAATAAGACGGCCACCATCTTGTTAGTTCATTGAAATTATCGCAATAAACTTGTAATATCATTTATGCCGAATTACTGTCTAGGATTTTATTTATCAATTTTTTTGGTTTCACACAGATATCATATGGAATTAGCAATATAAAGCGAGAGAGGGGTGACCGCAATTTAATACGATGCACTACACTTTCCCTTGACGTGTTGCATGTGTATGATATAAAAGTCACCAAGATTTGTCAGCCATGATTTAGATGCAAGTCAGAGAGTCGTAGTTTCAAAGTCCGTTAAGTGTCTCAACACTGTTAGAGTTGAGACTCAACACATTTTATCACATGCCTGATAAAATTATCGAATGATTTGATAGCAGACTCCTCCATCAAGCCCAAAAGGTCAAATGGACATATAAAGATTGTCACAATGCATTATATGCCCTAGTCCAGAGGTTCCCAAAGTGTGCGCCGCGGTGCCCTGGCGCGCCATACAAAATAAACAAGGGCACCGTGAGGCCCTCTCCTTAAGCTTTCTCCGGTAAATTAGTTATTCGTGGGTACAACGTAAACTATTAAATTGCCAACACACACAGCTCCATGTAGTGGATGTTTAATATTTGTGCCATTACAACTAGTATCATTGTACGTATTTCAATCGATTGTATCTATTTCGACCACCTAGCTAAGCGGAATAAAAAGTTTGGGAACCCCTGCCCTGGTTTCTTTATACTAAACCTGGGGTATTCTGGAAGCAAACGTTGAATGGTTTTTAGGATGATGAGGAGAGCCCGGCGTCGGAGGGCGAGGCGTCCGGGTCGCCGGCGGGCTCCGGGTCGGGGCGGCTCGTGATCGACGAGGGCGGCAGTGAGCCCGCGGGGGAGCCGGCGGGGGCGGGCGCGGGCGGCGGGGAGGGCGAGGCCGGGGAGGGGGAGGGCGAGGGCGCGGAGACGCCGCTGTGCCAGGGCTGCAGGCGGCGGGACGCGCAGTTCGTGTGTGCCGGCTGCGCGAACCAGTGGTACTGCAGCCGGGATTGTCAGGTTGGGAACTATATTCCTTTTAAAGTTAGAACTTCTATAGGCGCGTTGAGCACTTTTTTAAGTGAACAAAGATCGTGGAACTCGCGTCACCGTCACCGCACGCTTCCCCTGAGCTATATGTATATTGTGTATATATGTACATAGATATACCTCCGTGTGTTATTAATATAATAGTTTGTCCAGCCTTGATAATTAAAAAAATCCTAAAAGTCAACCGCAGCGCCACCTACCGGATCCAATCTAATCTAAACCATTCTCGGATCCACTGGAACATGCACACAAAATTTTATCAAAATCGGTCTAGCCCTTTAGGAGTTCAGTGATATACACACGTACAGAAGAAATTTATATGTAAAGATTATCATTAGATAGTATAAAACAAAGTCCCCTACCGCGTCTGTCTGTCTGTCTGTCTGTTCGCGATAAACTCAAAAACTACTGAACGGATTTTCATGCAGTTTTTACCAGTAGATAAAGTGATTCATGAGGAAGGTTTAGACAAATAATTTGTCAAGGTTTTTTTTATTATCAGGACGGGACAATGTCCGCCGGGCCCGCTAGTACATTATATTTCAATTTACTAATTATGAAATTTAAATAACAGTATAATTAATTTCAGAATTCAAAACAGAACCTGTTGTATTGAGTTTTCATTTCTGTCGGCAATCCTTATGACTGCCTCGATTTTCCTTAATTAGCCACAGTTCTCAGCAAGTTTTTAATGTGTATTTATCTATGTAGGCAATTTCGCCAATGTGGAGTATGACAAATACACGTTTAAAACTTAATCGCCAAATATTAAGTATAACGTAAAGTAACAACAAAAAAGTTTAGCCGCAAAAGATAAAAAACGCAAAATTATGAAAAAAAAACTTTAAGGATCCGTAGCAATTTAAATATTAAAGATAGAAATTTGACTCAATGAATTTTTGTTGATAATTTATCGCTTAATGAGACCTCTCCATTCATTTTTACAAAATAAGATTTCTTCACAGTTTGCAAGTGACAAAAATGTTCAAAACATTTTTCCCTATATTATCTATATGAGAAAATTTAAAGTTCGTTGGAGGACCTCCTAAAATTGAAATTAAGAGCTGCCCTTTGGACATCATTTTTGTTTGGTTATATACTATGGTATAATATGGGGTGAGAGCGAGAATAAAAAAATCGACTTTTTTGGCAGACCCTAATAGATATACATGTTGATGGTCGAAAGAAGACAAGATTTATATGACATACAATACGTGTCATACAATATTGACATTGGCAGATGACAATTGCCAACGAGAAGAAAAAAAGAAATTTTTTTTTTAATCCCTAAGGAAAAACGGAATAACATAGACAATGTATAAAGAGTCTTTAGCGGGTTTTTTAATTTTTAATAATTAATTTCGTTTTCGATTACAGGTGGCAGCTTGGGACGAACACTCAGAAATGTGTTCCGGATAGACGTAGAAACGTTATGGTTGTAAGTGTTGAGATAATGATAATTATTTATAATGGATATGACCGTCTACGAAGGTGCTCTCATGACCAACTAACAAGCCTGAATTTTACTCTCTCTTGTTTTTTTTTATTAAAAAAAATATCATTGGACGTAACTCAAGAAGGTCTTAAATCTTATACTATTTATGTAAGATGGAATGTTGATCTTGTTACAATTTAAATTTCAGTTTTCGCCATGAATCAACGGTTGTGTCTATGAAAAAATAAATATTAGGATATTTTGAATTATGACGCTGTTGTATTTAAATGTTGCACGATGTAAAATAAATCGTTACTATGTAACTATGAATATACATTTCCTAATGTATTTTTTTAAATTATATTTTGAATTAGCAATGACTTCAGAGTGAGTTTATACAAGTATGAAATCTTTAATAAAATATTAAATATGGTTTGTTATATCAATACCAATTGCTGTAAAGTAGTTAACCGAATTATGTGTATAAATTGTTATAAAATGAAATATTTATACTATAAAATTTTACAAAAGAATGCGTTGAATGATTAAATATTTATGGATTCTAATGTTGTGTGTGTATACAAAGATTCATAGTTAAAACACTTTATTGCACTAATAAATTGTTATGGTCGAGAGCACCTTCCCTGTGCGGTAACGCGTCTCAAAATAGATATATATATATATACATATACACGAGTGTATTGAATTACCGGGGTCAGTTCTGAAAGAAATTATTATTTAAAACGTGACTAGTTGTGGATCCTGTGTTTCTGCTTAACTCAAAGTACAGTTGATCGTAGGTTGTTGACCCTGTCTTTCCATTTAACTCATACTGCAATTGACTTACGTTGTTGATCCTGTCTTTCCATTTAACTCATACTGCAATTGATTTACGTTGTTGATCCTGTCTTTCCATTTAACTCAAATTACAATTGAATGTAGATTGTCGATCCTGTGTTTCCGCTTAACTAAAATTAAAAATGATAATATTGATTATTTATTATATGATTTCCAATAAAAATGTCAGTGAAAGTACTTATTATTAAGGATTCTTCAGTTCAGTATTAAATTTAATTCTATTCTCATTTCTTTATTTAATTAAGATCGGATTTATTTTACTTAATAAATAATCTTTTTTTTTCAACTAATGAAACTATCGGCTTCAACGTTTCTCCATGTGGTATAGAAAGTAACTTTCAGTGCTGACCCACAAATGCCTTAATTTATCTTATACGAGATGTAAATTACGCGAATCTCCGTTTATGACGTGCCTGTATTGTTTTTTATTTCGAACTGATGATATCACCTGTTGACTTTTTCAATAGTTTCACTGATCTCGTTAACTTTTTGGAGCGTAATTGTCTCGGGTTACTAGTTACTTTTATTTAAGGTTATTTGAACAAGGTTTTATTGTTCGATGAGGGTACATAAATTAAGGTTTTTTTTTTATATTATAAATGAAAAATCGGCAAATGAATTACAAAAAAAATATTACTTATCACACGAAATAGTTTCGTGTAGAAACCGGTACGCTCCAAAAGGATTTAGATTTATACCTTTAAAAGTCTCACAGTTTTAGTAAATATTCTAAAGATTTAGACTGATATGCGAACGGTTACATTAAATTTTACTTATACAGTTTTAGTATCAAAGCTGTATGGATTGTTTTTTACAAATCACTTATTCGAAGGCTCTAGAATAAATCCATCAGCTGAATATGGGGCAACTGTATAAACAACAAAAGCTATAATATTTTGTATTATTAGGAATAGGTTTTACCGCTGCTTCCCAATAAATATAGTAACATTTTTTGCTGCCAAGTCGACTTTTTTTATATGTTTTGGATACTGTACGTATCCCGCAGATGTATACACCATCGCACTAATACACGGCCTTACGTATTATGAGTCACGGGTGGACATGTTGATGTGATTTAATTCTATAGTTGTAGTCTTAAGTCGTGAGGTAGGATAATACATAAGTTTAATGACAGGATAATGAACGTAACAGTAATTATGTGTCACCGGTGACTAATAAGGCGATAATAATAATTCCGATGACTTATTGACTGATTTATACGATTAAAACAGCGCTTTGTTATGTAGTTTATTCAATTTGTAATATACATTAATAAGAAATAATTGATTATGAATTATATTGTACATCATATTTCCTGACAATTAAATTCGTATCATATGGAATTCATCTGGTTGTACTCTCATTGTATTCTCGAGCGAACGTCTCATCGTCTTATATATTGATCTCTTAGCGACCTGATTTACTAACAACCGCCCGCGGTTTCATCTGCATTAAGTTACTATAATTTCTATTTCTTCTTCCATATAGGTCTTTCACAGCTGACAATGTGTATTAAATAAAGAAAAAAAAATACAATGTATTCAATACGCCAATTACGAAGTACACAAATTATAACAATTTTTATTATTAGAGAGTGAACAAAATTACTTTAACGAAAATCTAGGTACAAAAGTATAGGTGTTGCGATTTCAGTGTGTGTGTATAGAGTTTTGTTTTATAAGTGAGAGTGTATGGTATGGGGAGGTATGTTTGTGAAAGGTGAGCGTGTTAGTGTTAAGTATACATTGATGATGAAATTACAATTATGGCACTACTTTTTCCAGGACAGAGATTGTAGTATTTCATTTATATAAGAATAGCGAGAAGTACTAAATGGATCTAGTTCAGAGAACTCGCTGTTATATATGTCTGGAATGCGAATGAATGGCGACATTTGCGAGTATCTAGTTTTGGACGAGGGAACTGAAAATAAAATATAATAAAATTAAAAACTTCGATGAAAAACCACTAAAGAGTTTGCGCGCACACGGCGATGGGTTTTTTTTATTGCGCATACAAAAAAAAAAACAGAAAATAAAAGGAAAATTTCCGTTGCGGTAGAATTCCCACGAGATTTACAATATTAATTGTTACCTTCGTAAAAGAAACGCATTAATTGCTAAATTAAAGTCAGAATTTGTCTATTCATTTTTAAAATGCGTAAAAAATATATAAACAAGCGATTATTTATATATAGCTGTGCTCACGACTCCGTCCACATGGACATAATGTAAAGAAAAAAAACAGAGAGTAATAAAGAAGTCTGAATGTATTAAGTTCATTTACTTATCTACTTTTCTCTCGTACTTAAGTCGCGTCGCCATTAAAACTACAATAACTTTTGATAGACCGAACCGATTTTAATGAAACATAGACTGTTATTCGAGGATATGCTTTATAATTTTTCTTTTAAGTTTTCTTTCGTGAAGGCAATACCTTAGCAGTCATGCGTGTTCAATATATATATATTAGGGGTGTGCGAATAATTCGAACTTACGAATTATTCGTTTCGAATCGAATATTTATATTCGATTCGAAACTCGAATCGAATAATTCGAATTATTCGAAAGTTCCCGAATAATTCGAAAAATTTCGAATAATTCGAAAAATTTTTTTTTTTTTTTTTTTTTTTTTTTTTTTTTTTTTTTTTTTTTTTTTTTTATTTTTTTTTAAATTTTTTATTTTAAATTTTTTTTTTTTTTTTTTTTTTTCCTTTTTTCAAATTTTTTTCTTTTTTTTTTTTTTTTTCTTTTATACCCCCCCTTTTTTCTTATTTTTTTATTTTTTTTTTTTTTTTTTTATTTTTTTTTTTTTTTTTTAATTTTTTTTTTTTTTTTTTGGATTTTTAATTTTTTTAAAATTTTAATTTTTTTTTTCTAATTTTAAACAAATTTTTTTTTTTTATTTTTTTTTATTTTAACGATATTCGCACACCCCTAATATATATATATGTATAGATCAAAACTACATTAAAGCGAACGAAACCGCGGGCAAAATCTAGGGTGATAAAGCGCGAATTGTTTGGCAAAGTAGAAAGAAAAGAAGGATATAGTTAGTATATTTGCTATACGAAAGAAAACCTGGCGCTCGGAAATGTTGAATACCAGATCAATTTCAAATGATATAATCTCTTAAAGGTTGTAAATTAAATAATGTGTATTATATAATATGCATATAAGATGCATATAACATTATATTTTTAAACCAAAACCTTTGATAATATCCAATTTACACTAAATTTATCTCTGTGAGAAAAAACTTGGTTCCTAAGAAAAAATTGAAGATTTTTTGTCGCATAACATTTCTTTTTATTGGCCAAAAATGTATTAACAATTTTTTTAAATCAATCATATTAATTTTCTTAAGTAAAATATTCAATGAAAATGTAAATTTTTTTTGTAATATTGTTTTTATTTATTGTCGAATAAATGAATTTGTATCAGTGCTATAACAATATAGCATGCCTTTCAAATTAGTTTATTTCCTAGATTAAAGGATTCTAAATTAATATTAGAATATTGTATTTAAGGGCGGTTTGAATTTGATCATTACTGAATTATATCTCCTTTTATATTTAGATTGTAAGCGTTGTGCCAATGTTTTTGATATCACAGTTTAACTCAATTCAGGCGATTCGTTCATACAGTCACACACTGACAATATTGATTTATGTTGTGTTTTTTTTTGAAGTTATACTTCTTTAGGCGCGTTATGAAAAAATGATGAGAGTGAAATTTTAAGATGCGCGCGCATCTGTGACACAAAATTAACAGTATGAAGCTGTCTGCTTAACCGCTCATTAAGTCTCGAAATAAAAAGCTACCAACAAAATAGAAATTGAACCTCGATATTAGTCGCGCATGTTGGTACGCTCGTCGTTTTTTTTTTTTTTTTTTTTTTCTACAAACGTAGATTAAGGCGAAAGATAAAATTTTTGAACAGATTGTTATCTTGTTACGCCAAAGAAGTATAACTTCTAACGCGTGTACATAAGTACACACACACTTTTTTTTTTTTTACACGTGTATAACAGGATTCTGTGAAATCGTAGCAGGTATAATTCAGAATGACACGTGTTCTGGTTCGTATGTATTATAAAATGCAAACTATATAGATTCTAAGTAACACTTAAGTATATAAATATAAATCATGTAATTATGTGAAATAATAGATAAAGTTCGTTCGTTCGTGAATCGTACGTACATACATTGTAGTCGAATAGAATTCAATATGTTATTGTTTTATAATCACAGAATGAAATCAAATATACAAGCGTAAAAATAAATGGAATTTTCTATTGGGATTCATATGTGTATTTTTTATTTTTTGGTGAATGTGGTGTAAGTTTAAAGATATTTCTTTCTATTGCATATAATACGTGTTAATTTCTTTTGGCTCATTATGCGATCAATTTTGAGGAAACATTATGCCATTTAATATAAGTTTCGCTGTTTTCACGTAGAACTTGAAAGGTTACTGTTTTCTTAACATTATTACGTTACTTTATCTGAAACTTTTTTTTTGTGTAAAAACTATTAGCTTTGTCAGGAAAGGATAATATAAAAATATATTGAAACAAAAGTATCTTTTCTATAGGTCATTGACCTGCAAGTTCGCTTACTTTACAAATGGTCCTTCGAATTTTTATCGACGATGTATTGCAAATAATTTGTGTACAGTTTAACGCATGTAACATTGATTTTGTCACAGATACTGTGTCTATTTACCATAGTTTACAATTTTACCTCACGATATTTTAATTCTATGTGTATGTGTGCTACCTCTTAAATGTGTTTTTGGGGACACATCGAAAGGTAATTTGGTGACAAATCTAATTAGGCAAATGAGCATTTCAGACTACCATACACATGTACTGAATACGTTACGTCTATATAACGACCACTGTTAACATTTGACACATTTTTATAATACATACTGCTTATTTTCATTCGGAATAATTAATTAACCCCTGGACTGTGCAAAACCATAACCGTGTTATTACAAAAAAGTTAAATACGTATTAAATACTTGGTTTAAAAAAGTTTTCTAATAAATGCACCGCGCTCGCCCGAGGCAATTTCGCGTTGTCCTTTTTCACAATACTAACCTAACGTAACCAAAGCGAGACAAAAGAACAAGATGGCGACCGCGGTGCATTTAATGAGACCTTTTTAAAGCCAGGGTTCAATACGTTTTTAACTTTTTTGTAATAACACCATATGGGTTAAAGCTCCATACAAACGAATATAGAACGAAGACCTTATGATGCACTCGTCAACAAACTGTTGGCGGCATAAGTTAAAAAAAACCCGTATATAAATACAGTATAAAAAAATTGATAAAGTTGTAATTATGTAATAAAAGAATAATTTAAAAAAATTGGTTGTGTATTCACCTGATCCGACATTTTGAGATTTGGATCTTAAAAAATCAGCCGAAGGGTTAATGAGATAATACTAAAAAATGTCACATGGTTACATAAAATAATACGATATCTTAAATTTAATAACAGTGGTATATATAAGTATTATGTTTACATAAAAAAAAATCAATAAACATATTCTGGTGCCAAATTTGTTAACTATCTTATTTTGATTTTTATTCTTAATATTGATTTTTTTCTCTTCGTCTGTCTTAATATAGGGAGATTTACTTTTGGTTTCTCTTTATGAATTCATTTACAATTCACTATTAGTACCCATAATCTGTGCTCATAACAATGTGACATTCAAGATGTTTTGAATGATTTTCAAATGTCCAATGTCAACACGATTTCTTTGTATTGTATTGTTAATATCAAAGATGACCGTCGAAAATAAATTTGTAACACTCAAGACTCTTCACAATAACAGAACAAATTGTCGTATTTATTAAAAAATATATAAAAAAGTAGTTGGTAATTTGGTTAAGCTACAACCATGAATAAGGTCTAAAAATATATCAATTGTTCCTTTGAAATTTAGCTTGAGACAATATTAAAACAGCAACCATACCTTTTTTTTACTGCTATAGAGTCTGTATCCGTTACCTTAATTTCAAAAATAGTAATATATGGTTATTATATAATGAACAATATTTGTAATTCGTCTGTATTTTAATTTGATTTTTATCGCTTACATTTTTTAACAAAATAAAAAAATATAGCGTGTTTCTGTAAGACGATCAAAATAAAAGTATTAATTGCGTGTTCAAAGTTCCCGTGACGTCATCAGTAAACTCGACAGATATGAAACTTCTTTAGGCGGTCAATAATAAATGCCACTATTAATTCACCAATAACGTACCTTGTCGTTTATTGTTATGTTATGCGATTTCGCGCGTTCATACACCTCTCCTGTTCTAACACGTTTATCTATCTCTCTAGTAGTCCGGTGAAGCTTTTAAGACCTTGTTTGGTCAACAGCGTAGTCAGTTCGGAAAAAAAAGTTTATCTATCTCTCTCGATTGATACATTTTTCTTTTTTTTTATCTCTGACTAAGTACTTATTTTTCGTCCTTTTTAAGTCAGATATATGTCGCGTTGCAAAACGTTGCGTTGTAATTAGATCTTCGAATTTTATTCTCATCGCGTCCAAGGAAGTTTCAAACCAAGAACTAAATTATTTTCTACAACAAATAACCCAAATTTATGTCACAATTATCTCGAATCATTATCATCAGTCGATTTTGATGCGATGTGCGCGTCAGTTGGTATCAAAGCGTGTTCAAAGTTTTCGTACTGTATTTTTGTCTCCGTAAACGCTAGTCACGTATTTTGTTACCTATATATACACCCTGTATATCTATTTTGTAACTTATAATTTTATTATAAGAATGTAATAAATCATTACTGTCTTTCAGTCGATCTTTCATTTTGAACACCTAATAGGTTTGACCCCTATATATATTTGTTAATTCTCATATACTCAAGTACTAAGTTACGGCTGATCAAGCTTATCGAATTTAATTCTTTTGCTTGGTGACAATTTATTTCGATCTTTTCGCTGTTTTATACAATGATATTATAACTAAAAAGCTGTAGATACGTTACCTACATGATACTTTGACAAAACAAATGGCACGATAACGCACACATACGTAAAGTAATATTGTAACGCCACACTATTTTATATAAAACGTGGAAGTAAGGTGGCGTATTGTCAGTATCGGTGGTGAAAAAGAAATAGTTATATGTTTCTTAGATACGGGCGGATTGACGGGCCGGCCGTCAAAAATAAGCTAAATAGCCAAGTTTTAAAAAGGCGCTTGTGACGTATCTACAGCTTTTTAGTTATAGTATCGTTGATTTTTGTACCAAAGAAACGGCTCTAAAAGCTCGTTCCGATAGGTACTTCATTATACTCCATGTTCTTGGCAGCATCGAGCGTTCGGCACAGGTATATCACGAACAGCCGACAAGTTATCAGTTTCATTTTGAAGTGAAACTTATGTGAGGGCTCGACAATTCTAATCCGCAACCTTTTTGTATGGCGAAAAGTGGCGAGGTTAAACACTGTAGCAAAAATCAAAATATACTTTATTCAATTTAAGCCCTGAGAAGACGCTTAAGAAAGTCAAAGCCATCATCGGTTCTGCCAAACAACCCAGTCAATCGGAGTAACCGGCAAGAAATTCGATCTGATCTATCTTTTCGTGATGCATATCTTTACATAGTTCATTCGTTTTTGGTGGATGCACAGAGAGGGACGTTATTTCCAGATGTCACCATCGGTCACATATTAATCCACCCTATTGCCTTTAGACGTTAAAACTTGCTTGACATGGTGCATGAACTCACTACCCGCCAAATCGGTAATGTGCTTTGGGACTTTCTTATAAAATTTATCTAAAAAAATGTCATTGGTCTTAGTGAGCCGTAAACATGGAATGACCAATTTGTTACTGTTTCGAGTATTTAAATTATGTTGGTCATTTACTAAATCCAGCTTATCTAAGTTTTTGCGGAAATACATTAAATTATCAAGAACATATCTAGAGGGCAGAGTGAAGATATCGAATTCCTGAAACTTAGTCTTTAATGATTCGCGAGACCCCATATTATAAATTGCTCAAACTGCCCGTTTTATTAGTAAGAACATGGTGTCCACCTCAGGTGCTGTCCCCCACAACAAAATACCATAAAACATTAAGTTATGGAACTATGCGTAGTAAACCAACCTAGCAGTGGCAATATATGTTAGCTGGCGAATCTTTCGAACTGCAAACGCAGCAGAACCGAATCTTCTCGCTAGTTTTTTTATTATGAGGACCCCATTGTAAATTTAGAATCAAGTGTAATACCCACGAACACAGTATTGTCAACTAAGTGTACTAGATTCCCTTCATCTCGAATGTGCTATGAGTAAGTGGAACATTAGACAAGGTAAATCTTATGTATTTTGTTTTGTCTGCTAGCAACAGATTATTTCATGCAAACCGATCGGAAATTTTATTTAAGGTTTTATTTAGGTAACTAAACTCTGAATCTATTCTTTTTATCTTATATATAAGTGAAGTGTTCTCCGCGAAAAGAACCACAGTTATCAACCACTAGCGGCAGATCATTCATATATATCAAGAACAAAAACGGCCCTAAAGTAGAACCCCGTGGAAAGGCAATTCGAGTCATTGATCCCGCTGACATTGTCCCGTCTACACTAACTTTGTGACAACGATCTTCTAAATAGGAGACCAGTAGGTCGAGAGAAGCTCCACAAACACCATAGTGTTTTAATTTCAGAATTTGAAGAAGTGTTCTATAGCCAACGCAGTCAAAGGCCTTGGGCATATCACAAAACTCGCCGATTGCATCCAGCGATCCTTCCGAAGCCCGAAATATATGACTTAGTATCATTGCACCACCATCAGTAGTTGATTTTGTGAAACCAAACTGTCGACCATCCAGAATCTGCGTTTTAAAATATCCTATAATATTATATTGATGATGGTGGTCTATAAATACATACATACAATAATTAATTCATCCATCTCTGCACTGACAACTTCACAAACGCGGTCAATTGAGAGACTATATATATCTTTCCGGTCTTTAAATTTTAAATTATTTATACATATATAATACAACCACCGTTGTCAGTGATTGTCTAAACCAGACTTTGTCCCAAACCGGTAGTAAAGTATTGACATTCCTAAACGCCTTTGCAGGGACTAAATTGAGTAAAGTATTTTTGATTTTGAATGATTTTGTCTAATAATATTAAAAAGAAAACCAAATAAACTCGTAATATCAAAAATAATTTTAATGAGTTCAAGATAATAAAAAATAACATACAACGAAATATAAAATATGTTATATACATACATTTACGATATACTTCTTACAAAACGTTCCAAATGAGTCAAAATAACGATTATATAGACAACAATAATTACAGTGATAATCTCTTAAGAACTATAGGCTATTTAATAACTAATAATTTTAGCCGTTAATATATTATTACAAACTAAATATTTATTATGCAAATCGCACTATTTAGCTTTGTCATAGTATACCGAAGTAATCGGTTCTCACCTGCTTTGTTGGGCGTAATTTTTTTTTTTCACTACAAAAACTATTCTGCGTCTTTCTCCGAGTCTCAGGCTATTTTATGTAAAATATCATTACAATCGGAGATTTAGTTATAATAAGACAATTAGTGTGAATAAGAAAAAAACGCTTGTTATAACATAAGAATCTAATCTGATTATCGATACAGGTTACCTAATATGACACAAGACCATCAAAATTAGTATTTTTTATGATTTATTTTGATGTTTCACCATAATCTCACCTCAATATGTATATACATATATAGATGTGGTCAAAGATGCTAAACACGCTAAACCTAGCGAGGGACTGGCTCTCAAGTGCAGCTATCAGAACACGCATAGGTGTTTGGCGAAATACATTTAATTTAAGGGTAGTTGCTAGGCGGACTTATAAAAAGCCCTACCACCATCACCATGTTTTCCTTCAGCGAAGGCTCTGACACCTCTCTATCAAACCTACGTCGATCGACGCAGTATCTGAATACGATAACAACTGAGCCATCCTCATTTGTAATTTTAAAATACGGGTTAAGCCCTACGACAGTGTTTTTCAAAGTTTTTCTTGACACGGTCGCTTTAGTAGGAAAAAATATTTCGCGACCCCCTGCCCGTTGTTTTTCTTTCAGGTATTTTATTTTATGACAAATATTCAATTTAACATATTTATTCATTTTCATAATTAGGGTTCGGATAAATACATAAGAGTTCTCCTAAGTTTTTTGTTTATTTAATACAAATGATTATGTCCTTTAGTTAACATTTCTTATTAAATCTTTTAAAACTTTATTATTTTTTTTACTGCAGCAGCTTTTCCAACCTTTTGCAACTCCGCTATAGAAGTTTCGCGACCCCCCTAAAGAGGCTTTGCGACCCCCTTCGGGGTCGCAACCCACACTTTGAAAAAGACTGCCCTACGACAACACTGCAATAAAAAAATAGTGTTATCAAATGTTAACAGTTCATTGTTTGGATTATTCGATTTGATAGCAGCATTAAGCAAATTAGAAGAGTTGAAATAATAACAAAAATCCTTAAATATAAGGTTAAGGTTACCTTCCTCGAACAATACAATAAGATTAAGTAAAACAAATCTTTATTTTTCTTTTATAAGTAGAAACATCATCTAACTTCTAAATATGTAGCCGAAGTAAGGTTCCGATAAAGTCATTAGCAATATTAATGTAACAGAATTGTCAACTTCCAGCTAAAGTAAGTCGACATTTTGATTTTTTTTTAAGAAAAATCGTGCATATAATTTTTACTTACGTTGACGTGAAACCTTTTTGAATTGTATAATAGGGTTACATATTGCAAATGTACGAACTACAATTTTGAATCGGCCCAGTGCCTTAAGCGCTCGCCTTAGTAGTCCGGTGAAGCTGTTAAGACCTTGCCAGTTCAATAGCGTAGTCAGTTCCAGGAACAAAAAACTTTTTGAACTATAACAATTGTGTCGGTTCATTTCAAAATTAATTAAATCCAATTTTAATCGTTCATATAACATGATTAGTTTTTTTTAAAGATTTCCAGTTTTTATACAATGAGAACGAAGTTCGAATTTTGGCGTTCGTAAGTTTTTAAATTATTTTTTTATGATTTTATATTACACGTACAAAATTTGAAAATGTTGAAAAATAATGTAAAATATAAATAATAAAATTAAATTTAGCTCATATTGAAATGTTCCGACTTAATTATGTGCTACACAAATATTCCAACAACGACAACAACAACAACAATCATTAGTTTTGTAAATTGTATAATAATTGAAATAAGCATACATAGCGAAATTCCTTCATACTTTTTGGATACTGTCATAATATATTTACAACTTCTGAAACATATCTTGTTAACAACTTCTAAAATATGATATCGGTAAGAACTTCTAAAATATTAAGGCTTGGTAATATTATTAATTATATATTTTGAAACAAATGACATACTTTTAACAGTTTTCACGTAGCTCACGTCTTTTCCGTTATAGATATTTTCTTCGTATTTCCCGAAGAAGTTTCACTAAAAACAATAATTAAAATAATTATACTTTTTATTCAAGTAACGATGTAGTTAGAAAATAGCATCTCGCATACAATTTAAATATAAAATATAGTTTTTCTCAGTCGATTATTAAAGTTTGTATATGTTTTACTACAGTATATATTATGTACATCATTAAAAACTATAGTTTGACATTCGTTTACAATTTCTTACAGGGAAGAGTTGTCATGAGTTTTACTTTTGATTGTCCCAAATTTCTAAATACCATTATAAGCATTTTAATACATTAAGATTCGAAGTTAAACTATAAGTATGTAAAAAGCACCAAAATGGTTGCCAGAAATAGCGATTTTACATCAAAACTCATGGCAACCCAGAATTGCATTTATTACAGAACAAATTTAAAAACAAAGGTTCTAAATACACCTGACTAGTAAATTACATAGATTTTTAAACATTCTAATTTTGATTATAACGATCAAGACTAGATTGAACACTAGCTGTACGCAACTAAAGCATAGTTTCTAAACAATTGCACCAATATCGCTGCTTTAAAACAGAGTCGCACATTACGAGATGGTTTTGAATAGGCATTAAAATATAAGCATTTCCTGGGCCTTAAGATTAGAAGAACTAAATATTTCAGTTTAGGTGCGACCATAATTTTAATTTTTTTTTTTTAATTATGTAATGTTGGTGACATGTATGTTACAGCTGGGTACACAAGTACAATGTATTGTAAATAATAACTAGAAACATGCATTACGGATTTCTACAAAAAATCGGATACTTCTAAAAAGGAAGCCACCATCTTATAATGTCTGTAGATTAAAAAATAGTAACAACTTAGGCTTAAAGGATATGTATACGGTGGCCTTAATAATAAAAAAATATATACTAACATCAATAGTTTCCTAATCAATATAGCTACTAATGATATTGAAATTCATAAAATAATGATTATTTGATAGTTTCACGACAAAAAAAATGTTTTTTTCTGTAATATATTTAATTGTGTGGAACATAAAGCAGCGATAAGTTAAAGGTACTATTAATACAATGCGCGTTCTACGTCATTGTGTTACCAGAGTCGGTGGGACGAATTTTTTTTTCCCTATCATAGCACTGTAAACGGTAAACCATAGACAAGCCAAATTAACGAACTTTCGTTGTAGAAAACTAGCATAGATTTAATTAGTCCATTGTAATTATAGAATCGGAGTTTTCAAAGTGTCCAGTCTTTAAATTGCGGGTTGATTATTTATCTTTGGTTAACTAAATCGTTATTGTAGATTCATAAGCTCTAGCTATCGACTAACTGGTATCAGCACTATTACTAAAATTAATTAATACAAATAAAACCTTCGAAATCGGCCAATATTGTCTTGTTTGACAAGACATCTAAAATTAACGTCTTATAAAATTATTTTCGAAAACTTTTTTTTTCTTAGACAAAATCGGTTATATAAAAATGTGTTAATATAAGAATTAGAATTCAATTTTAGCACCACGAATAAATGGATACAAATTTACTAACATATTTTTCTATAGATTTTGTAAAAAAAAATACACTCTTAACTTTTAATTGAGCAGTATTTGAACTTCACCAAATTAGACCAAAACACAACTATGTACAAGTTAAGTTTCCGGTTTAATTCAAATATATAGATACTTTTTATTATTGAAAAAAATGTTTATACAAATATTCTGTATATAATATATATAAATTTTTCTTTTAACATGATCTATTTATCTAAAATAATTTTACGATTAAGACAAAATTTTTGGGCATGCAATTTAAACGATATATATTACACCGATGAAATATGTTATATAAAATATTCACATATCTAATAGATTGTTCTATTTAGACACGCGCGCTACTGGCACCCGCCATATTTGAATGCCAGAGAAATTGGCCAATCACAACGCGTGTTTACAAACGAGGTGCGCTTATTTGCTAATTTAAATTTTATTCATTATCAAATATAACTTATTTCACGGTAGTATTTATTATGCGTAATAGATCAAAACTATCAAAAATATTTTTGCGTATAAAAATAACTTAATATAGTTTTCTTATAGTTACAGAACACGCCTGGCATGTTACAACATTTACATAATAATTACAAATTTCGTCTTTTAAAGTATTATTAAAAAAATTTAGGAAACATTCTTTTTTTGAACTACGAACTCATTTTAGCTACCTCTTTCATGCTGGTTCAATCTATTGGTACAGAAATGGTTCAGAAATAGTGTTGTAACGCCGACTTGAGAGAGATACTCGAGCATTTATTCATTAGCACGTATTGAAGCACTTAGTTTCAAAGGATTTTTTTTTGTTATTGTCTCCATTAGTTTATACTTGTGTACTTGGTTACGAAAACCAGTACTCGAGCGCCAAATTTAACCGACTGGGAGTTTCACTTCACGATGAAGACAACATTGCTGTCCCTTTCCAATTGTTCCTCGAGTTGCGAGGCAGATAGGCCGCCCTGACAACACAGTTCATCGAGGCAGACGAGACCGTTGTATGTCCGCACTAGAGGCTGACTGTGTTCGCTGCGCACCGAAGCCGTGTCATCGTTGTGGAGTGTTAGAGGGAACTATAATACGGAGCAAGAATCAAAAAGGAGTATAAAGACCGAATAGACTAACAATTATCCGCAACCTCCCTATATGTAAAAGTCGTGGAGAATGAGTAGTTACTGTCAATTCGATGTCCGCAATCACTAACCTTGGCATGTATCAACTTTCTGAATTCGCCTAAATTTAAATTTTACTAATTTAAATTGATAACACTATCGGCTGACGGTGAAGGAAAACATCGTGAGGAAACCTGAACTTGAGAAATGTTCTTATAGTACCACCGTATGTGGGAAAATATGGAACTGTGTTTCTCAAAGTTTGAAATCGCCAATACGTCGTGAGCTAGCGTGGTGATTATACCTATGGCCTTGCAGTGGGTTACCCACAGGCTGATGATGATGAAATAAGACTTTTTTATTAAAACATCGACTTCTTTCGTCTTACTATACTTTATCAACGACTATCGTCGGAGAGTAGTTTTGTTCATATTGAAGTGGCTTGAATTGGATGTATTCTTTTCGCAACGTTGATTTACTTTCTGGTGAAAACTCGAAAAACGTAAATTTTGGGTTAAGTATTTTAAAAAAGGGAGCAGTATGTTAAAATAGCTTCGGTGTACTTTATCGTAATAAATTAAATACACAATATAAATTGTATTATGTAAGACACATTTATTCTCAATTATTCTTTTCTTTTGTTTCTGGTTTTATTTAAACATACTTATACTGTTTGGCTTCCACGGCTATCGCTCAGCCTCGTTTATAACCTTCGATCAACAATAACTAGATAAAGGGTCGGCGCGAAAAATACGTCTCGGTAAATAAGAGCTCACTTGAAATGTGAGTTTTATTTTGTTTAGTTTGTTTGAAACACAGCCAATGTAAGCACGTTTCACATGCCGCAGTGTATTCAAAAGATGCAAAAATAATACCCGAAAAAGTAATTTAACGGCCGGAGTATCTTACTTTTGCTAAATACATGTTGAATAAGTTATATTTTAAGCTTTAAACTAACAAATAATATCAAATTTTGAACAAAATTACCGATTTTAAACCTGTGGTACAAATGTTTGGCCTAGGCTCTCCAACCACGCACAAACACGCACAATAACGGAAAAACGTACTTTATTCATTACGTGTTAAGGTTGAATTCACACTAAATGTTGTTTATGTAGTCTTTTCATTTGTGAGGGGAGTAATTTATTGCTTTGCTCGTTTTATCGTAAGTATTAGATAATGTTTTGAACATTTGTGACTTTATTACTAGGTGTCATGGTTGTAATTAGGTTGAACTTAAAACTGTTTTAAAACTTTTTTTCTCCCTTTCTTAGTAAACAAATAGCTACACATAAGTATATATTTACGTGGACAGCTTTTAGCTTCAATTTTGTACGTGACCCTTTATCTAGTTATTGTTGATCGAAGCTTATGACACACATACGGGCACTATATTACTATATATTACACAAAATACTAACACTATTGGGGTTTTTTTATAATTCGGTTTGATAAATATGTATTGAAGTTTATTTGAATTCATTTAATTTTTTAGCGATGTTTTATTAAGAGATTTGGCAATACAAATAAATTTGGCTAACCTTGTACACCCTCCTTATGAGACCTTCAAGTATTCCAAAGAGCACGAGCTTCCTCTCGTTGATGGCGAGGTCCTGGGGCTTCATTCTCCTGCACAGGTCCCGGACAGTGCTGCCGTATGTCATGGCGGCGTACATTCTAAACAGATCACTAACTTTCGGCAACTGACGAGCTGGAATGAAATATATTTATAAATTAATATCTCTTTTATTCTCGTTGAACATTTAAGAAGAGCGAAACAGAGAAAACATTTATCTGATATACATATATCAACATATATATGTATACTAGTGGGCTTGGCGGCCGTTGTCCTGCCCTGATAATGAAAAAAACCTTGACAAATTATATACCTAAACCTTCTCCATGAAACACTTTATCTACTGGTGAAAACCGCATGAAAATCCGTTCAATAGTTTTTGGGTTTATCGCGAACAGACAGACAAACAGACGTGGCAGAGGACTTCGTTTTATAATATGTAGTGATAAAAATAATAGAAAAGGGTCATCGTAAATAAGTATTGTATAGTCAAATAGGTCCATATTTCAGTATAAAGAGTTGCAAGCTGCAAGAAGTTTATAGACAAGCATTTCATCGTTGATATTGAAAACGGATTATCACTACAATGAAAAATATATGAAAACGTATATTTCGAGATTCGTATGAGGAAAGTTTAACATATGTTTTAACAAGCTTATAATTCACAAAAGAAGGTTGCTTATGCGATGGTCCCACTGGAACCATTAGGTCAAATCTACGTTGGTGGGGTTTTTTTTTAGCAGACAACAGAGCAAAAGAACGTTCTTAAAATATTAAGCAACCTTTACAACTTACAAGTTCATGTCTACGACCGCTTTATAAAGAGGAAATGACTGAAGGAGTGAAGTTTAACAAAGCAGAGGAAAGACTTACGAGATCTTGCGCAGAACTCGACGCACTGCCGTTGTAGTCCTGCACAGCGGGTCAGTTGTCTCAACTTAGGCGTGGCGCTGTAAACCTGCAAAATAATTGTTAATTACAAAAGGTATCATAGAGTAATACTTTTCATATGAGAGCGCGGTACATCCTGACAGAAACAATGATATTGCCTCGACGAAACTGTTATTATTATATCAGACCATAAAAGTTCCACTGTTGGAGTAAAGGACTTTTAGGAATGCATGAACATAAACACTACGTCAGCTCGCGACGTATTGGCGATTTCAAACTCCCAGAAATTTTCAATTCTACTACAAGAACATTTCTCAGGTTCAGGTTTCCTCGCGATGTTTTCTTTCACCGTCAGACGATAGCTTTACAAATGTAAATTAGTACGCGAATTTCGAGAAATTATCGAGTAATGCTCTGTTTGTCAAGGCACTCGACTGCTTTCCAAGTCTCGTGTAATTTGAGAGTACATAGAACATAGGTTTGACTTGTGCAATAAACAAGAACTCTCGACAAAGGAAAACATCACAATAAAATCACCGCATGGTCAAAGAGTCGTGAAAGCCTAGTGGTTTGACCGGTGGAATATCATTCGGGTATTCGCAGATTCATAGTCTGGCATGTAGCAACGAATTTTTCAGAATTCTCGTACATTTACTAATTTAAATTAGTGCACTATCGGCTGACGGTGAAGTAAATCGCCGTGAGGAAACCTGAACTCGGAAATATTCTTGTAATACTAATATATATAGGAAAACAAAAGACTGGATTTCTCAGACTTTGAAATTGGAAATACGTCGTGGGTTGACGTGGTGATTAAGTCCATATCTTTCTTCGGGAAGAGGTCTATGGCCCTGCGATGGGTCTCTTACAAGCTGATGCTGATTGCAGTTGTAGGGTTTTTTTAATAATACCTACATGACTAGTTAGGTACAATTCTCAGTCAGAAAATTTCATCAAAATCCTATTGGTGTGTTCTATCAGAATTTAGAGGAATCACTACCTCTAAATCTAGTAGCGTTTTGCAATTTAAAGCGAAAAAGTCTATCCATATTAAACGAAAAAACAAGAGATCTTCTCTGTATGATAATTCCATTATCGCTTACAATTAGTAAGATTGCATCTAACAAATTATAACATTTTTTAAATTAAAAGGGTTACTTACAGCACAATATTGGAATATGGGAACCAACGTAACGACACCGTAATAAACAAGGTTCTGTACACACGCGCGGACCAAACTGATCTCCACGTCGGTGAGTGCTGCTATCTTAGAGATATGGTTGAAGCCATCTATATAAGGGAGTATCTGAAACAATTTATAAATCTAATTACATATTATAAATTATTATTATCAGTTGTCTTACTCTTGCTTATATATTTCCATGAACTCATCGATTGTCGACTCCTAACTGTGGCAGTCCAGCAGATCTCGGACGTTATCATTATTCATTTCTAAATTTATTTCCTTAAGATTGACAACTTCTTCAATTACATTACCAATTTCATCACGCTCTGGCACTGATTCCGTTCAAACAAAAGACGAAGCGATGAGATTGGAAAACCGCGTAACTCTAAATTCGCGTAAGGCAGGGTATTAATGTACGTTATTGGTTTTTTAGTATTTGAGTAAAATAATATCTGGTATGAAATGAAGATGTGGTCTAAGATAAATTGAAGCTAGAGGTAGACTGACTCTCAAGTACAGTTGCTGGAACAACCATTTAAGATGTGGGGGGGAGTTTAGACTTGAAGGTAACCTAGTTAATAGTTGGACACTAGACAGTGATTAGAAAAAGTCCTACCACCATTTTACGGCTTTAGCACGATGTTTTTAATCACTGAAAGCGCTAGATTATTGTAAAGTCACCATGTGAAGATACTCAAAAGTAAAATAAAATAAATAAATTAAATCTTACTTCACTCTCATTAATGGGTACATAAACAAATATTATTATTATATTATCCAGGCATCATCGGCCAACGCTAATTATCGACTTTTAATTGGCGATAAACATGCAAATAGCGCGTTGGCTCCGATCCAAAAGTAAACAATTTCAATCAACATTTATGACTTCAGTCGATTCACGCCACGACTCCACGGTTTATATCTGTAGACTTCTATTGTATGTTCTATTGTTTTGTGAAATTGATCTAAAAATTGTTTAAAGGTCAGTTAACTGCCCACGTAAACACCTGAAGTTATTTACAGGCCGGTGGGATGTTATCGCAGCACGCGGCTTTCAGTTATAACAAACTTGGAAAATTACTGCAGCCCTGCTCATCTTCTATATATTATATATCTATACGAATATATAAAGCTGAAGAGTTTGTTTGTCTGTCTGTTTGTTTGTTTGGTTGAACGCGCTAATCTCAGGAACTACCAGTCAGATTTGAGAAAATCTTTCGGTTTTAGATAGATCATTTATCGAGGAAGGTTTTAGGCTATATATCATCACGCTAAGACCAATAGGAGCGGAGCACCAATGAAGAATGTTTCGAAATCGGGCACTTTTTTCCTGTGGAGAGATTTCGTTAGCGTTAATATTATATACGTTGCCATGGTAACGTGGTAAGTTTCTATCGCAAACATTTTCAAAGTTTATTTTGTTTTCCTATTCAAAAAGTTTATTCTACTTTAGTTTTATTTCCATTTTTTTTGTTGATCTATTACGTATTATAAAAATAAAGTTTGTGTATGTACAATTAAAGTAACAACTTTTTGATGAATGGATATGGCTACAAATGACCAAAAAAATTTTTTTTATATTTCGTCTGTATTTTTATATTATTATATTCTGTCTGTTTGTTTGTTTGTTCCGGGTAATCTCCAAAAGGGCTGGACCTATTTTATCGGGAATTTTACTGGCAGATAGGCGAAATTATAGCGATTGACATATTCTATTTTATCTGTGCGCGGTTTCGTCCACAATGCTATTTCCAAAATGGTTAGGCCGATTTTCACGGGGTGATCACTGGTAGAAAGCAGACCTTATAAAAAATAATTTAGGTTTTTTATTGGCCTTCGGCCGCAGTGGAATATCCGTAATACTTGAACTAATTTTCACGGGACTTTCACTGGCAAATAACTCACCTTATAAGAAGTAACTTAGACTATTTTATTTTGTTACTCAAGACTTCGTCCGCAATATCCTACTATCTCCTAATCGGTTGGACCGACTTTCACGGCACTTTTACGGGCAGATAACTAGCGGGCTCGGAAGACGTTGTCCCGCCCCGATAATAAAAAGAAAACCTTGACACATTATACTTAAACTCTCGCCATGAATCATTCTATCTACTGGTGAAAACGACATGAAAATCCGATCTGTAGTTTTTTACTTTATCGCGAATAGATAAACAGACAGACTAGAGGACTTTGTTTTTAACCGACTTCGAAAAAGGAGGAGGTTACTATGTTCGATTGTATGTTTTTTTATGTATGTTAATCGATATTTTCGTCAATTGTGAACCGATTTTAATGATTCTTTTTTTATTTGAATCGGTACATTATGTAGTGATGAACTGCTACCTGTGCATTCGTCCGTGTGAAATTGATCAAACATATGTTACAACTGCGTGAGACGTGTGCTTTACTGGACTCTAAGAATAAATATACATAATTGAAAGTCATATATTTGTATGTAATATTAATTATATCATCTTTTTGATCAATTTGGCGGCCATATTGTTTTATTTACCGCGTTTGCGTCTACATAACACAGTGATAAAAGTAACGTATAAGAATAACTTAAGTATATCGACAATATGGGCATATTATATCTATATAATAATAGATTTAAGACATATTGTTCGATAATGTATAGCTTAAAATTTTCATTACTTTCTTGTATAGTGTTAGTGAGTCTGTCTGTTTGTTTCTTTGAACACGCATCACTGCTAAAGCGTTGCGTTCATGATTAAATCTTTTCAAGGCATATCTTCGAGTAAAATTTATTATTCTTTGTTTCATTAAAATCGGTTCGGTCTACCAAAAGTTATTGTAATTTTAATGATGACGCGACTTATGTACGAGAGAAAAGTAGATAGTAATTAGACTTAATACATTAAGATACTTTTATTAATACTGTTTTGTACATCAGCTTCCACGCGGACGAAGTCGCGGGCACAGCTAGTGGTCTACTAAAATTGTTTGCCATGTCGCGGGCCGCGTAAATTCGTGCCACTTGCGGCCCACGGTCCGCAGTTTGACGACCATGGTTTTACCGCAACATGACGACCGCCACTGTCATATTACTGCCGTGCCGTCCCGCTATGATGCCACCATCGAATTAAGCGCATTCGTTTAGGTTATAACGAATATAAAAATATACAATTTCCATACAAGTAATTTATGATAACATATTGTAGCAGATAACGAATTATCACCGACGTATCTGCCACATACACATAACCACTAATAAGTATCTATTAATAAATAATTCATTTAATTAGTGGTGACACTGTGACTTGTGGCTTTTAGGAGCGCTTGGAAACAGCGGGAGTGCGTACCTATTATGTTGCTCTAGTTAAATCAACTATCAGTGAAACAAC